>WTSP01000329.1:160703-178051 GCA_025331215.1 Actenoides lindsayi | reverse complement strand
TGGACTCTCTCTAATATTTCCCTGTCCATTTTGAACTGGGGAGACCAGAACTGAACAGAATACTCCAGTTGTGGTCTCACTAGTGCAGAGTAGAGGGGGAGGAGAACCTCCCTTGACCTGCTGGCCACACTTTTCTTTATGCACCCAAAGAATGTTGATATACCTGAGGGCAGGAAGGCTCTACAGAGGGATCTGGACTGGTTGGATCAATGGGTCAAAGCCAGTGGCATGAAGTTCAACAAGATCAAGTGCTGGGTCCTGCACTTGGGTCACAACAACCCCCTGCAATGCAACAGCCTCAGGGAAAAGTGGCTGGAAATCTGCCTGATGGAAAAGGAGCTGGGGATGTTGGTCAACAGCTGACTGAGTATGAGCCAGCAAGTGTGCCCAGGTGTCCAAGGAGGCCAACAGCATTCTGGCTTGTATCAGAAATAATGTGGTCAACAGGACTAGGGAAGTGATTATGGCCCTGTACTCTGCACTGATGAGGCCGTATCCTGAATACTGTGTTCAGTTTTGGGCCTCTCACAACAAGGAGGACAATGAAGTGCTGAAGCATGTCCAGATAAGGTCAATGAAGCTGGTGAAGGGTCTAGAGCACAAGTCTTATGAGGAGTGGCTGAGGGAACTGGGGTGGTTTAACCTGGAGAAAATGAGACTCAGCTGAGACCCTATTTCTCTCTACAACTACCTGAAAGGAAATTGCAGTAAGGGGGTGTTGGTCTCTTGTTATGAGAAGCAAGTGATAGGACAAAAGCAGCTGGCCTCAAGTTGCACCAAGGGAAATTTAGATAGGACATTATGAAAACTTTCTTCAGTGTTGGAACAGGTTGCCCAGAGAGGCGGCTGAGTCACCATTCCTGGAGGTATTTAAAAGACATGTAGGTATTTAGTGACATGGTTTAGTGGTGGACTGCCAAGGTTAATGGTTGTACTCAATAATATTAAAGGTCTTTTCCAACCTAAATGATTCTATGGTTCTATAAAGCCAAAGCTGTAGCAAAGCATCTGCATGAATCATTTCTGTAGTATAGGTTTCTGTCTGTAAGGCAGTAGAAGGTTATACTCACACAAAGCTTAGTGTAATTTCTGTGTTTTCCAAAGAAGTGCAGAACTGTAGTATACATGTGGCATTTGCATGATGCTGAACTGAGGAGTTTTATCCTCTCATCTGAGTGACATATTTTCATGTAAAGTATGAGAGACAACCTGAAGCCCATCATTATGCAACATGACAATTCTATGATTCTATGATTATTGTGGACTACCTTAAGTACACTTCCATGCCAGGTTAAGTAGAGGAGGACCACTTACAAATGTGAAATTCAGATAAGGTGGTGAAACACCCATTTCATCATCTCAAAGGGAACTTCCACTTTGAGAAGGACCTCTTTCTCAAACAGGACCTCCACTTTACCTGACAGAAATGTATTTAAGATAGCCCACAATAAAGACTGGTTTTGTAAGAAGAACAACTGGTAAAAGTGGGTGACAGCTTAACCTAAAATCTCCACTGAGGCAACTGTAAATTTTGCCATTCCCATTAAAAGAAAAAATATTTAACACAGGGCTGGAAAAAAATACAAGAGCATAAAAAGCTTTAGCCGTAAAATTGTAAGTATCTTTTGTAGTGAACTATTAAAATATTGTAATGTGCAAATATCTTAGCATTCATTAGCACCCAAACTACTAAATCATCACGTATACTTGTTACGTTGCACAGAAATCCTCTATCCCTCTCTGTAAAACTGGGTTTAAACACACTGCTGTATAGATAAACCTATTAACGAATATGTTTACTATGAGTTTATATACTATGACCAATAGGCAAGTGACAGAAGAATGACACTAATAAAAATGTGCCAGTTAACTTCTTGTCACCTCATACTTTTGCCAAATTTTGCCTATATTTGATATGCTTGCAGAGCAATACTGCAAATACTTTTCTTTGCGAGCAGTTACAAATTACCAGGGTTTACAGGCTAAGACCCTTTAGCTGTGAACTATTGCTGGGGTTGGGGGCAGGAGTGTAGGCTTGGCTTTGGATCCCATGAGCTACCATGTAGACTGCTGGCTCAGTATATATCATAAGCTCTGATGACTTCTTTCTTCCCCAGATCTGCCTATCCAGCACTGTAACACATTTGGACTCTAGCGTAAATGTGTCATGTAAGCATGCACTGTACTAGTCATGAATGTATTTATCACCATACAGAGCAAAAATTGCAAAGAGGGGTTTTTAAACATAAAATCACCATGAAGTACTTACCATCTATAAGAAAAATGCACATGGTGAACGTTCTGCTGTATTTCAATACCAGTGTTACATGTTAAGAACAATCACATTAATAGGAAACCCCATTAAAATATTTTCCCACCACACAACCCTCCAGCCGGAGACCGTTTCAGACAATGGTTTCACTTTTTTAGTAATGATATTCTTAGCAGCCCCATTGTTCTAAACTGCTCCCACAGATATCTAATTTTTAGTAGGATAACAGGCATTATTATAAAATATCAGAATTTTTAACCAGAAAATTTCCCTCTTACTTTACAGACTTAAGGGCACTATGTCACCATATGTGGTTTCTTGCATTTTTATGACTACTGTATTCTAGGACTAAACAAACTTTGTCACACCAGCCTTATCCATGGCAAATTTGTGCTGCTTAGGAGTGTTTATGGACAAGAAATAAGCGGTCTGTTATAACTCATCAGAAAGTGAGCCTAATGAATAGGCTTAAAGCCTCATCTATTTACTAGTATTTTATTATTTGTTAAACTGACTCATGGTTATTTGTACTATAGCAGTGCCATTTTTGCCACGGTACATAGCTAATGACCTATCAACATTTCCATTAGAAACTCTTTTCGAGAAGCCAGTGACTTAGCTATGAAAATTTACAATAGCGGCACTGACCAAGAATACTACTTCCCAGATGGGCTTTGAATATTTTTATTAGATTTTTAATACTAACGCATGTATATCAGAATGCTAGTGAGGAATGTTAATAGCCTTATTTAAACCAGATAGGCATTGCACAACTTTCAGCTCCCTGTTGCTTAGCTGGTGCACCTTGGGCTTCAACAGGCAGCACTTCTATGGTTTCGTTCACCAGGTTCTTTTAAACAGTGAGGTGCCTTAAATCAAGAGCCAGGGATCTACTATCCACTTGAAACTGGGCCCAAGTATGTTCACAAGGTTCACGAACATCATGACGAGCCAATTCAGACAGTGCTGCCAAATTTGCAGCCGTTGGGGACTTCCTGATGTTTATTAGTCTTATTCCAGTGTCATGCGGTGTGCAATATGAGCTGCTTCTTGCTGACTGCAAACTCCAAAGTGGCGTCATGAGCCCTCTGGGGAACACAGACATCATTCGTTTTATTAAGGACCTGGCTGGCACCCATCATATGTTCTGCCCGCTTATTTAAGAAGAAATATCTATGTACTTTGCCTTCCCTCTTTCTTTAAAAATTAAGTACCATAATCAGTTCTGAATACTTTCCTCCTACTACCAAAACCAGAGCCTGTCAGGAAACTTCTTCAACTTTTATAGGAGCGGAAATAATTAGGAAAATAATACTGAACAGCAACCACAGTGGTCTAGTCTGACTGGAGGGCTGTACAGGCATATTACAAGTACATCACAAAGCAGAGGCAGCTGGTCCTAACAGGAGTAGAAGAGTAAAACCACTTTGACATCCCCTCCCTGGGTTAATCTGCATCTACTGAACATTTCAGCACAACTAAATGGTTTTGAAAATACAGGTTTTCATGAAAATCTGGGATAGCAGCTATCCTTGGGATACTGGTATGTTGTCCCCAGACATGTCCACATTCTCCCCAAACATGCCCTGATATAATCCAAATGTGAACTAACCAGGGGTCAAACTCATGCCAAGCAGCCTGCTAATTAGTGGCAATGTCTGGGCAATGCTTAGGCCTGTACTCTTCACTGCTTCATGTGGATGTAGCTATTGACTCCAGCTCAGTAGGTTAGGAGATACCCCCTGAAACAACGAGCAACCACTGCTACCCACTGCAAAGCACACCGGCCTGGGTCCTGAGATGTTGATTTGTTGGCTTCCTCAGAGAACTCAACTCAGGGTAGTATTTTGTGAGTTTACTCTCAGAAGAGGTTTCCACACTGGTTTTGATAAGTTGTTGAAAATGACAGTCTGGTTTATACTGTTAGTTAAATTGTCTCTAGCACTGCTTATATTGCTTTTATGGTCAAAATCCATTGATGACAACATATGGCTGTCTTAGGTGGCAAGTTATGCCTGGGGGCACTAAATTCCGCAGAATCAGGTCCCAGGTGTAAGACATGTGAGGTGCAATCATCTCTTTCTTGATATGTTTTCTATGATGTATACAATTTGTGCTACTTAATACAATTTGACATTTAAAAAAAATAAAATGGGATTAATTATTATATCTAAAGCAGATTAAAAATATATAAACATGCAGATAATTAATGTGAACCTCTTTCAAAATTATTTAAAATATATTGCTCTAAAATGCACTATCTCAAATTCTTTAATGAGATTCAAGCAAGCATAAGGCTGCATTCGCCTTTCTTGTTTCAATTTGCTACAACCTTCAGGCTGAATATTCTGCATTACTGACAGTATTTATGGGCATTAAAGATAATCTAATGTTCTTATGGGAAATCAGACTAGTCAATTGCTATACATTTGTAAAAAAAAATATAAATAAGTACTGGTATCAAATAGAAAACAAAATTTGTTTCATACAATATTATTTCAATAAATTTTATAAATTGTCCCAACAAAAAACTTTCCAAATGGAACTTCGCTCTCTATAACAGAAATTTCAGATTTGAGAAATCAAATGTTGCAATAAGAATTAAACTACTTGATTTTAATACAAAAGAAACTTTAAAATTATTCTATAAGGAACTCCACAAAGTAATCTAATCCAGTAAGTGTAGATTTAGATAAGTGCACATGGGACCAGAAGACTGCTGTTAAAAGGCTCAATCCATCTCCCCTTAAAGTCAATAGAAAGACTCATTTGAATGGGAATTGAAATACGCTGTAGAGCTTGCTACTGTAAAGACTTACTATAAAATGTTCAGCATATTTTAATCATACAGGCCCATCTTTTATGAAGGGCTGCTTCGGAGAGTAAATGAATCCAGTGGGAAAGCCTTTAGTTCATTCATCTCTAAATACCTACATGTAATATTCTGGTATGCACTTTTTTATGACCTTCACATTTTTCCCGCTAGAAGGATTGTCTGAGTTGACTAAAGGAGTTAAAAAAACATCTATGATGGTGTAGGATTTCAGGGCTGAATGCAAAGATCATTTGTTACTATATATATATTTAATTCCTGGGTTAAAAAATAGCATAAGCTCATTTAAAGTTCATACTCCAAGTTCTTTATTTTTTAAGATGGCCTTTCTGTGATATTTAACAGTTGTATTTTTATTATATAGTTAGTTGCTGCTGTGTAGACGTTTAAATATAGTTCATTAGTTCTCAATATGTGGGTTTTGCTGATGTGAGGACTAATAAATGAGCAGTTCATTTAGTTTCTTATTCAGTTAGATAAACCATGGCTCAGCAAAACAGTGTTTCTATAAATACACAGTGATACCTCAAACCTTTTCTCCCTGGAAAACTGCAGCTTTAGTGGGGCCATCGCTTACTGTTAACAGACAGAGCCCTGACTCTGGTCCCAAGACCAGAGAGATGACAAAAGCCTAAGCACCAAGTAAGGTAGCAGCAGCTGACATGAAAAATAAACTCCACCTGGGGTTTCTTCAGGTACTCCTTGTCACATCGAGTTGCATGAAACAGAGGGCTCATGAAACTGTTTTGGAAATTGCCTTTATCAAGACCTCTTTTAGTACAGGCTGTCATCTAGGCAGTGCATACCTCCTATGGCACGGCACTTCATCTTCTCCAAGACCTGATTTCCCAAGTGCAAATAGGAAGCAAATTAGAACTGAAAGCCAGCAAGGAGTGTCAGGAACATGGGTTTTGAACCAGAGGGGTTTTCTCATGCTGATCCGTGACTACCTGAAATGCAGGTGATTCAGAAAGGAGAAGCTGTTACAGGTCCAAAAAAAGACAAAAATATGCATTGGCAGGACTCTAAAGGAGATGAAAGAAAACCAGGGTCAGTTAAAAAACCTAATTGAATAAGTAGATTAAATAACTGCTGAGTTGGACCTTTCACTGTAGCTTTTGGAAGATGAGGGATGTTGAAGTGCTCCATTATGCCAGGCTTGTTTGGACACCTTTACCATTTGAGGCAGCCACACAGGAGGAGTTGCAGTCTTACCCTGAAAGCGTAGAGACCACATGCACTGTGGTCCAACAGCAAGCACTGGGAACCCATGCGAGTCATGGGCTCACATTTGGTAATCCCAGTTCATAAGCTATAAATAAACATGTAATTGATCCCTCTTCACAGAACAAAATGGATGCCTTCTAGTGTCAGCTTTATGTTAGGAATAAGTTTTCATTTTCTTCCCAAACATTCAAGGGTACTTGATGAATTTTAATTAGTTAGGGTAACATCTTTTATTTCTTTAGGAACAAATGGAGAATGAAACTTAATAATGATTTCACAGTCTCTATTGCAATACTTTTATACTCTTTATTTTTTCTTATTCATAACATTCAAGATATAAATTGCTGTTTGGTATTGTGGTTTTTTTGGCCCTTCTAATTGCTTGCTTTTCAAATCTTAGAACTGTTTTGCTATCCTTCACTGCATATAAGGCATATTCTGCAAGAGCCTTGAACTTTTACACGATCTGAACTTGTTGGAAACAGATCTTCCAGGTGCAGAGCAGAAAACCCAACTGATTTTAAGCATTTTTGGAGACCACTGCTGGTGTGCTTCATACTCTCAATGTTCAGTGCCCAGGCACTTTTACAGGGAGAAATGAGAAGTACTAGATAGCTACTACATTTAGTAGGAAAAAAAAAAAAAGTAAGAAGAAGAAAAGAGTAAAACTTAAAGCCATTCAAGTTGACACTCACATTTTCAAATGTAAGGGATGTTTGTCACTGGAATAAATTCCCACAGTAAATAATACCTGAACCATCACCTTATATCTTTCTAAACAAATCTGGATGCTGTAGTCAAAAGCATTATTTTGATTACAAATTATAACTACATGGAATTATATCATTTATATCTTTTGGGGGTCATCATCTCTCATTGTCCTTTTTACATTTAAAGTCTATAAATCTTGCACATTTGTGATAATGTGGATAATAATAATTTGATGGTTTGCTGACTGGTTAGATTCCTTTGAGAATTAAAATTTTCATACAGATGAGGCTTGAGGTTTGGTTTTGTTTTGTTTTATTTGAAACACCACTCATTCATCCTGAATTTATTTAAATAAAATAAATACATATTGTTTTTAATGCTTTGATGGTACTTACTCTGCTGGTGTCTCTCTACATCTTTGCAAGTAGCCTGAACTTAGACAGAAATTATAACCAATTACTAAAGAGGAGGGAAGGCTTTATACCTACATCTGGGGTTTAGACATACAAAGCAACCACAGTGGAGTAGCAGTGGGGTTTTCAGTGTAAAACGAAGTTCTGAGCCTAAACAGATCTTGCAATGTTCAGATGATGTTCTCAGAAAGATTTTCATGGCAGGTCTGAAGATTAATCTCTAACACAATACCTCTCAAAGGACAAGACATGCAAAAACCAGGTAGAATACAGAGCGTTCTCCCATTACAAAAGGGGAGAAAAAGCACTGGGAACCTTGCCTCAGGACACATGGAAATTCAGTAGTGAGCTATGAGCAGAATCCACTCCATGCCTTAATGACAACCCTATTAACCATCATTGTTGTTACTCTTTCTGCTATTATAAACAATTATAGAAGGTCTGGAAAGAAAACTAAGGGAAAACAAACAATTAAGTTTATCAGTCTGTTTTATTTTATCTATTTCAGTATAATTGCTATTACAATCTACAAACACTGAACAGTACATAAAATGATTTAATGATAAGGGCAGAGGGTTACTAGCTAAAGAACAATTAAGTTGTTACCTCCTAAGTCTCCTGTTATACATTCACATCTGGAGGGAAATTGTACTCTAAAGGCTAAGCCTGCAAAGGGTTCTTTGGCAACACTGAGCAGTGCTCTGCCTAATCTCAAGCATCCTAGACCCAAAGCCAAAAAAGAAAGTTTGGCCTTGTCATTCTTTCCATGGCCATGCCTGTAAGGCAGGCATCTCACTCCAGAAGCACAACGCGCCCGCCTGCCTGAGCTCCCGCAGGAATTTACAGCAGCCAGCATGCTGGGCAGGGACCGGGGCAAGCCTTGAGGACATGGTGTATCTTAGGTGTCAGTACTTTCTAGGGCACAGATGCCTTACACTAGCTGCAGGGCAGCAAGATTCACAGACTCCCCTCCTAGAGTGAGGTGCTTATATATCCTTTCTTTTTTCTTTCTTTCTTTTCTGACAATCAAGGATTCATTGTGTCATCCTTCCTAAAGACTTCACAGAATTGCAGGTGGTACTCCCTGTGTTTCAGGAATCTGAAAACCTGGCAATGTGCTGGGAGGAGCAAGATATTTGCCCTCAGAGCCATGCTTGTGTAGGAACTTCTTTCTGACATCTATTGCTGTTACTGGTGGGGTTCCCCCAAAGGCTTTGCACAGTTGATTTCAGAGGCTATGTGTGACAGGATCTGTAGATTTTAGAAAATACCTATACAAGAAGATCCAGTGTGTAATATTTAGTGACTAGAAACTTCTTGGATATTTGGCAAAGTGTGTTAGGCTTTCTGAAGTGTAACAGTTTGAGGCTGAAATCAAATTACAACAGAATGAAGTAAGAGTCATTGATACCTCACTTGTACTACATGGACTGGGGCAGCTGTGGAGAGGAAGAGCAGAAGAGGGCAAGTACCCAAAACTTGGCCCAGAAGCACCTCTACGAAACTTCGCTGTCTTGCTTGTTAAAAAAGTGCACACTGTAAAAATTACAGGTGAAATAAACTGCAATAAGGAAAGAGGCATTCCAGTAACTACAGGCTTAGAGCTCATGCATCCCATTCCTTCTGTTTTAAGTCACTTAATGTTATAAGCAAGTCCCACTCCAGGTCAGCATCTTCCATTGCACCCCCTGGAAAAAGTTACAACAGCCAGACCAGAGGCTATACTGGCAGAGAAAAATAGATATTTTAATTTACTGGACTAAAGAAAGGGAAAGTGTGTGTACAATTAGAGGTGTTGCAGACCACTTGAGATGAGGAAGGAAGCCTTGGATTCCAGTCTTACTACTGGTGGCAGCTTAGTATAAAGACTGGAGATGTTTCAACGGGAGGGAATTAGATATTCCAGAACAGCCAATAGCCTTGTTATCTGAAATTGGCAGAAAAAGGATAGAAAAGCTGCTTAAATTTTTTAACCACTACTAACCTCTTTGGTGGCCATAGTTGTGCAGACTTTGAATGTTTAAGGGTATTAAAAATCTGGATACCAGAGCAAAGCTCATTTGAGAGGTCAGTGAGGGAACGACTAATTTACAAATCCCACTGAGCTTCAAGAATTAGTAAATGACCCAAAAAGATTCTGGGCATATCCAACAGCAGATTTTTGGCTACTAGACAAACATTAGGCAAAAACTGGGAAGGGAGTTGAGAATATCTGTGGCAGACTGACGTCCTGAAGGGTACAGGTAGACATCACGGATGCAGCTGTAGCTCTAAAGTTGCTCTGTGGCACAACCTTTGAATTTCTCTCATCCCTGCTTTGGCCTGAACACTTGACATGTTTAGATCTGATTTTTCCACTCCATAAAGAGAGTAAGTTCCAAGCTCTCCCCTACCCATTCCAAATAAAACAAGATAGGATGTGTTAATTCTGATTTAATAAATAGTTAGCCAGGATTATCAGTTCTGGGCATGGAAACACTTGGATTCAAACAACCAAAATCACAAAATTCTTTTAGAAACCCTTAATTATGAAAAAGTGATAACAACTAATAGGATCTTTTTATTGCCCCTTTTCTTTGGAATTTGTTTTTTGGGTTTTTTTTCCTCCAGCATTTAATGCCTACTTAGTTTACACTGTTAGGCTCTTGGCAAAGAAAATGGAGCTAGAAACTCACATTATTAATTAAAAAAGAGAGATTCTTTCAAACATGCATACGCTTAATGCTTAGGGTCCCCAGAAGAACTCTGTATAGGTACATATAGTGATGTAAACCTACATTTTATCTCCTAAGGGTTAAGGCTGTCTCTTCTTTCTCAAGGGAAAGCAAAAGGATGCTATGAATGCAGGTAAAATTGCCATTGCTGTGGAAGCACAGAGAAGGCTTTCTCCTGATCCTACTGACAGAAGAAATCCCCCTGGAGCAGACAAGAAGATAGACATTGTTTTTCTTCCTTTCTTGGTCACTGGGCCTGCTGATCTGTCTGTGTACATAAGCAGTGTGCTTTCCCAGGACAGGGAATGGCACAGAACTGTGCTTCTTCTCCTACTTAACCAGATTATTGCTTAGGTTAGGAATACATGCACTAGGAAACTTCTTGAGCTGCTTTCTTACTTATATTGAGGCCGTGCACTACCCTAAACCAGCGAAAACCTATAAGGTACCAGCTGGCCTTGAGTGTTGTATTACAAATAACACACAACAATATTCTTTCAGAGGGGACATCCGCCTTTCTGTAACCGTGTAATTCCTTCTGCTATTAATGGGAGCTGCTAAAGAGAGAGGATAAATCTCAGAAAACAGTGACTAAAGCATGACGCATGTGCTTAGTTTGGGGTGTGAGGTGAATGCAGTGTGTCTTTTTCTATCTTCAAGAGCCGTGAAACAGTTGAGGAAGATGTTATTATTTCCCAGGGCCAACAGAAGCAAATACAAAGGCCCAGAAAACATTTTATTTTCAGTATATACTTGTCTCACTACCAACTCCAGTGAATTTTTAGTTCAATGCCTCTAAAAACCTGAAAGGGAAAATAGTCCTGCTGTTATTGCTATTACAAATTACCAGTGATGTAAAGGTGGAAGGTAAACCATACTGGAAATTGTAAGCATCATGCTTTTTCACCTATAATAAAAGAATAAATGGGGTTTAAGTTTCATGGATCAAATGAGAAATTTTCAAAATTTTAAGGCTTTTCATCCCACAGAAAAGCACTCATGGGAATGTAAACTTCCCATACGAACACACCAGTTCAGTACAATGTTTTGAGGCTCTCTCTAGTCCAAAACTTGGTTTCTTAATGAAAATTAGAGATAAACTAGAGGAAGCAATGGGAAGAGAAAGTGATAGAAATCCCAGAACAACAAGGAGCAACTGAATCAGACACTGACTTAGAGAAAGATGCAGACTAAAGGCTCCCCACCACTTAGTATTACTTATTGAAAAAACTTAGAAAGTTACAGCTGGAAAGGCTTCTTATGAAATAAGTAGTGTCCTATTCTTTAGGGATGTTCAATCTCAGATAAAGAATACAGAATAAAAGAAACCAAAATTGTAGCTCATATGCTTCTGGAGCATCCAAGACAATATGCTCCTATGAAGGGTTGCTTTTGACTTGCTTTTTCTTTACTTGATTTTATGAATAGAACTTCAAAGAATCTTGATTTCATGGTGGGAATGTTTATGAAAGCTTGACGTATTTCATAGGACAAAAAGTAGATTTCCTCACCAACTCTACAGC
The DNA here is from genome assembly GCA_025331215.1 of Actenoides lindsayi. NCBI lineage: Eukaryota > Metazoa > Chordata > Aves > Coraciiformes > Alcedinidae > Actenoides > Actenoides lindsayi. The sequence goes on along the minus strand of WTSP01000329.1, from coordinate 166,358 downwards.
AGGTGTTTATTCTTTAAATTGACAATTTATTGCAGTGTGATAGTCTGCCATATGATATTCTTTTGCTAATGCTAAATCAAAAACTTTCCCTAAATAAAAAGCTAAGTGAGACCTATCAGAAACTTGGACTGTCATAATTATGATTGCCAGGATCCTCAAAATTAATTACAACTTCAAGCTGTGACAGAGCCTAAAATAGCAAGAGCTGCTGGTGATCCAAAAATCACTCACAGCATGTCCAAGCTAGCATTTGGCAGAGAGCATATGCAACTTAAAAAAAGAACATAACCCTTTAGGCCCATGCAAGCAATTAAGCTCTTTGTGGAAATGTCAGGCCATAAGTATGAAAAGACCTTTCAATTGTTTACATACAGTTTTCCTCTAATTAGTGAGAACTGATTTAAATTTCATCCCCTGCATTTTTCAAATAAGACCAGATGGGCTAAAGTTTCGAGGGCAACTGTTCTGTTCAGAAACAACAACAACAACAACAACAATAAACAAACAAACAAAACAAAAAAAACAAAAAAACAAAAAAAAAACCAAAAAAACCACAAAAAAAACCAAAAAAAAAACAAAAAAAAAAAAGGAAAAAAAGTAGGTGACTCTTGCCAAGTCAGACCCCATGATTCTTACAGTGAGGAGGGTACAAGTAAATGCCAATCAGCTTAGCAGCATTTAAAGATACGTCAGGAACTTAGCCTGGGAGCTCTGCTGACGACGTAAAACAAGAAGACATTTCCAGAAGTGTCTGTCAAACAAAGTATAAAAATAATCAGAGACTGATGGCACAAGTTACTGACACTCTAGCTGATGTACAAGTGGGTGAAATTTAACAGCACTGTCCTAACTTTCATTTCATTGTTGAAGTGCTTCTTGCTCATGTTCTAAATGCAGTGATCAGTGGGTTAATAATACACAAGATGTCTGTGTTTGATCAGAGTGACCTTAACAATCTAATGGGAAGGATTTTTATTTAGTCGCATAAACTGTTAAATCACTGTCATCATATTAATTTGTGCTGCTTGTGCCATCTCTGCTGCTCTATCTTTATCTGAGAGACAATGACTTGTTCCTCTGTCTCCATCCACTCTTCCTGCTCCTTAAATCACAGCAATGTGATTTAAGCCCCGAGCATGATGACCCTAACAGTGTCTAGCTGCAAAATAGGTCAGTAGAATGCAAGGCAAATGTCACCTAGCTAATAGTCAAGACTGCATGTCTTCGACCCTGGAGTCTTGCCTCAGCTTGGATTCGTTAGGAAATGCTAAGCCAGTCCCTTGACTTTCTGTGCTTCAGTCTGTAAATTGAGAACAGCATTTATCCCTATCATTGGAGAACAGGGAGGCTTTGCTAAATGGTAGTCGTTTGAAATTCTTGGGTAGAAAATGCTTATATGAATGCTAACACATAGACCATTTGTAAGAAGGAAAAAGATAATGAAATGCAGTGATTTTATTTTCTTACTTTCTTTTACTCTCAATGTTTTTCAAATATCTTCATGTAGTCCTGATAAAAAACAAAACAAAACAAAACCAAAAAAACAAACCACAAGAAAGCAAATGTAGGATCTTATTTAGATATTTGTTTATAATTATGGATCATCAGATGTTATTATGTTAGTCTGACTTTTTTTTAGAATTTAGATGAGTTAACTTTGTGTTCACTTTGCTTCTGTTTTATCCTGCTTCTGTGGTCTGTCTTATCTATTTGGATTGGAAGCTCTTTACAGCAAGGGCTATTGTCAGGTGACTGTGGTACCTAATAAGTCAATCTTATTTTGGCCCTGTTGGCGCTTCCATAACACATAGTGTTAAATTTAATCAATTTAGTGTTTAGATTTACAACTACACTCTGATGGAAACTTACAGTCTGAGAGACAAACGATATCCTCTTACACTGGCAGAGCCTGCATTAAAGTGTTGCACTCAGTAGGTCAAAGCAAGAAAAAAAAAGTGAGGGAATGTGCATGATGTCAGTACTGCTGCAATATAAAGCCATGACAGAAGTACACATCTCCAAGAAACAAGTAATAAACGAACACTGAGAATGTTAAAGTAGATCCCATTGGATCCCTGTGTTGACTGCATTCTTTGTGAGCATATCCACTAAGTGCTACCTTTCTCTTCAACTCCTTGAATTTTACTCCATTCCCATTTCTTCTAATCATGTTACTTGTATCTCTCTTTTTGTATGTAACAATAAGCAACACCGCTGAGTATTAAAATTAATCCAGAACACACATATTTGGCTTCATCACACAAAGGGACACAAATAGGGAGGTCTTGTTCATTTCACTATTAAAACTGCAAAAAAAGAGAATCATCAGGATACTCCATATAACATGGCAGCTGGGGATGGGTTGTGTTTCAAGATATCATGTGGAGACTGGAGTCTCAGGATGATGAGTCATTTAGTCCTGAGATGGACTAACCACAAAAAATATTCAGCATTCACACAGGCATGGGTGATGATCAGGTCCCAAAGGTTATCATTTGCTCTAAAATTTCAAAGAAATGCAAATTCATAACAGTGATGAGAATCTGTCCAGATGAAGAAGCAAACTGGTGGTTGTCCTGAATGGAAGAATGAGTGGTAGGGCTGTGTTTGAAATACCAGACTTAATGCTATAGTACAGAGTAAAAGCATGACTTGTTCTTGTGGCTGATGGATACAGCTGTGAATGCAAATACTAGTCTGGAGAGTCTCTTCATCCATGCTTACATTTAAAATGTAGTAGTATAGAAGACAGTAGCACAAGTTGAATTAATTTCACCAATTTCAACACAGTTTGGGACTGCTCTGGAAAACATATCTCATCAAAGATTTAGGAAGGTGTTAAAGCACTGGCCATAGAGCATCTCCATTCTTCCTGGTGAGGCTAAAAATCTAGGGAAGACAGACTGTTCAGTCTGCGCTCCTCTTTGGTTTGTTTGTAGAGCATTCAAAGAAAGGGTGCCCAAAACAAATCCATTTTACACAGATCACTGAGAAGCAACTCAACTAGATGGCAATGACCTCCACTCATTAGCACAAGCCTGGCCTGGGACTGACCCAGCAAGCCTGAAGCAGTAACCTCTGTATCCCATTACCAAAACCCTGAACTGTACAACTCACTTGACTTCTCATTGTTTAGACTATAAATAATTTCATTCCAGACATTGCCAGGCTGTGCAACAGGGTGAAGGACACCAGAGGAGAGTGCACTCTACTCAAAGCCTATATCCATACCTTGCTTTCAATTTGTGTGTCCAGTGGCTTACCTTGAAGGCCATCTGCAAGTGGTGATGTTTTCCTGACATGCCAATGGGCGCTGGCTGTATTTTTGACTAGGGAACTGTGTTTCCCTCAGGCTGTGTAAGGAAACAATGACATACCCTTCCAAGGATTTGGGAAACTAGGGGGCTAAGAAAGAGCACACAAGTGCCAAGGAGATGACTTTGATGCATTGGTTATGACACCACAGGAATTCCGAGGCCAAATCCTATGGATCCTCGTGCTGGCACGTGAAGGAAGCTTTCCTTCTGGCTTCCTTGCTGCTCTCAACCTCTTTTTGCCGAGGCAGCTCAGGCAGCAGGGTTGTTGGGCTCCAGGCCAGCACCTGCATGCTGAGCCTTGTGCTAGAGGTAATGGACCACAAAAGGCTTGCTAAAGCTGCTCCTAGCATAACTAACAGATTATTCACTCTGAGATTTAATTGCCATAAGGGCAGTGGTCTCACTGCTTAAAACATTTGTTTATTTGTCCTCTCACTAGTGGGCTCAACCTCTGCATAGCCCAGGCTCCTCCATGTGCTAACTGTACCGATTTGTCTACTTTGCCCTGCTTGTTGCCCAATCTGAGCCCATGGGTGAGGCAATGGATGTTGATGTGGGGACATCTCCTAAAGTCATCTTTCCCATTTGCAAAACCTGCAGTCATTCTGAGTTGCATTTCTTTACAATTTCTCATGGTGGGCTTACCTCAAATTCACCACTGCACAGTCTGATGCCTTGTGTTTTCAGCATGCTGAGGATACTGCTTTGTTGTGGAAAATAGGAAAAGCTAAACTGACATTGGACTTAATTTTCTATTATTTTTACACAGAGAGGGAATTAAATGTTGTCGCAGCAGCTTGGGTCATTTACGTGAATATATTGTTCATGTGGAAGTTACATAGCTGTCCAATAAGAAAGAATGTTTTGGGAGGCTATATTTTAAGTTTAGTAACAGCTAAATTGCAGCAATGGTCGACAGTTGTGTCTCCTTTCTATATCAGTATTAAGGTACCTACAAGACACGACTAAGATTAGAAGATAAGTAAAAAAAAAAAAAAAGGGAGAATTAATATAGACATACATTTAAAAATAAAGTATTGAAGTACGAGCGGAGCAAGTCTTGCTTAGGAAGGCTTTTAACAGTTATCAACAATTCTTTAGAAAACAGCCACAGTTTACATGTGCAGCCAGTTGCTTTCTAATTGCTACAGCAGGCTACCACTGGGAAGAACAAAGGAAATATTTAGCACATCGTAAATTCTTCTGCAGCCCTGCCGAGTGGCTGGAGTTCAGATTACACGTTTATAACCAACATTTGAGAGCAATTTCTCCTCCACTTTGAGAAAGTGGGTGGGGAAGCTGTTCAACACTTTTTTCAAATGCCTGAAGTAATGTGTGTCTGAAAGAAATTCGAGTTCAAAATTCTCTTCCACTTGTCTTTTGATACAGGCTTGTAATGTACTACAATATATTGAAATGCTCAGAAAAACTTTGTTAAAAATCAGATGTATGCTCCATTGTTGCTGTTACAACTATTTGCTTCCAACTTTACCTCGGTTGCGGATGATTTACTGAAATCTTGCAAGCTGATTACTATTTGCTTCCACAAATGCTAAGGATCTTGCAAATGCTTCAGGGGGGTGTACTGGTAACTGGATGGGAGGTATTCGTCTCCCTGAGTCGGTACTTCATCATGTGAATGAGGTGTTGAGGCTCTGACAGTTGTAAAGATTTCATGATCTAGCAGAAAATAATGCCGGTGCCCAAGCCAACTTAAGGCCCCCTTTAGTTTCAGCTCTAGGTGAATTCAGATGTTGCTCAGGTTTCTCTTAGCTTCACACGGATAAAATATTCTCCCTTAAATGTTCTTAACGAGAAAGCAACTTTACCATCTACTCAACAACTGCCAGTAGTGTACAAAGAAATGTAAAAAAGGGAATCTTCTGTGTTACAGTTATTCACCAGTTGTAAGCAATTTCAGTGCTAACCCACAACATTTATGAACTTTTCTTTAAAGAAAAGATTGTCTTAAAAGTCAAATCATGCTAGATATTTGTCTATATCTACTTCGGTATGCTTTTCTTTTTGTAGGTTTTTTTGTTTGTTTTTTTGGGGTTTTTTTGTTTGTTCGGGGGTTTTTTTTGGTGCTGGTCATGGTATGCTTGTCAATACTCCAGCCTGTCAACCATTATTACAGCTACAAAGGGGCAAGGACATCAGTTAAATTTTTCTTGCCCCCCCCCCCCAAAAAAAAATTCACTTAAAAATTCAGCACACTCAGAGGTGAAAAATTGAGACACCCCCCCCCCAGAACCCTGTCGCCAACTTGACGAGGCAATAGAAAAATGACGCGCTAAGTTAAGTTGATTCTTCATGTAACCATCACATGCTCGTGTGG
>WTSP01000329.1:145482-160603 GCA_025331215.1 Actenoides lindsayi | reverse complement strand
TTAAACATTAAGGCCACTCAGACGTGAAAAATCTCGACACCCCCCCCCCAGATGCCTGTAGCCAAATTGAAGAGAAAATAGAAAAATGAGGAGTTAAGTATAATTTTATTTTAAACCACATTTCACTGTTCTTGATGGCACTGAGTCTACATCCTTTGCTAAATGTAATATGTTCTTTACATTGCTGGTCTGACAAAAAAATTCAGCAAACATTCCTGTATTCTAACTAAATAGCTTAGTGCTGATGCATCATAGACACGGTCAGTGTCTCATTGAAAGAGGAACAATATGTTTGTCCACCAAAAGTCCTCCACCAGCCTCCAAGTATGTAGTTCTCACATAATAATGTATTTACAAAGTCTACTCTCAGTCACTCATATAACAATTTTCTGGAGATGTATTTCTATGTGAATAAGAGCAGATGACAGTCTAATACTAAAATCTATAGAAGATGTAGAAATGCAAGGAAACCAGTGCATCTGTGATGGAAGGAACAACGATGAAAGATGATATTGTAGATGTTGCTAGAAGAACACCGGATGAAATAATAGTTCCTGCCAGATAGTTACCATAACTTCTGTGCTATCTGTTCATAGTGGATTTAGCTTTAAAATGTTATAGTTACACTAATGCATTAGCTTAGATTTAACTGTTTATCCAACTTTCTTCAAAGTGAAAATTGTTAACTAAGTGTATCCTCTAAAAAAAATATTTAACTATCACAACATTCTGAAGTCTGTTAATTACATTAAAATAACATAGTGGTCAAATTGTTCCTTGTTAGCCCTTTAAAACAAAAATGGGAATAGCTAATGGAAAACAGTCCAGAGAATGAAGACAAAGTAAGACACAGTATTCTCCAGTAACAATAATATAAACCAGTATTTCTAAGTCCTAAAAAAAGAAAAAAGTTACTAAATAGTTTAAGCCCTGCCTTTAACTTCAAGGAATCCCAGTGTCCCCATTCTGAAGGACTTTTGTTTCTGGGATAGACATTTTCAATGAAGAGAGCAAAGTACTGTATACAAACACAGACAAAGGTTGATCTGCCCTGGCAGGAACTTGGATCTCTAAGTAAATGCAGCCACTGGTTTAGTATGGTCTAGCACCATTGCTCTTACTCCACAAAAAATAAGTAAAATTAAGTAAACTTTCAAAAACAGTTTAGTGGCAGGAGATATAGCAAGCCTGCATCATTAGATGAAAAAACCCAACACCCGGCCAGTACTGGGAGATTTAAATGCTTGAAGCAGTAATACAATGGGGTGGCTGAGGTGCTCCATAGATGCCTGTTTCTATTTATGTCTTTCTATCATCAGCTTCACACTCTCCACCCCCACACACATTACTGCTCTTCCACTGAATAAATGGAATATTTCACCCATGAATAACAATGTTCTTTCACTAACCTAAAAGTGCCATACAATGCCTTCACACCTGCAGCATTTATAAATTGCAGGTCCTGTGGTCATGAAAGGAACTTAATAAGCACACTTCACAGGTGAGATGGTTTGTAGGTTAGAAACAAAATGTTCTGCTAAAACCTGCTGGATTTTGTCATTACAAAGCATGTAGTTTCCCCAGCCTTATGCTCCTACAGCCCACGGTCACAGCAAAACTATTTCCATGGCAGTGAAGCTATCTAGAGGGCATATTGTAAATGCATTTACTTTTATAGTTTGTTGCCAGTTTGGTAATCCATGTTTATAAGAAACTGCGGAAGTGGTTTTAAAGGTTTCAGAAATATGCAGACTAGAGAAAGGACATGGAGGGGCTGCCCCCACCTTCTGCCATTAAATTAAATGACAGATGGATGAGATATCATGAATATAACTGTTACTTCAACAATTGATGCTATCGCCACTCTCTTTCCATTCATGCTTCATCAGAACTTTTCCTCTCCTTCCCTGTCTCTTCTCACTATTTACTTGTTGTGAAGCATTTGGGTCTCTGTTGGGAGACCAAATCCTGAAAATATTTCATACATGTGAAATATGTTTTTTTAATGTGCATTAACATGATGGTATCTACTTGCCTGTGTAACAAGTTGAGATTGTGAAGATGACATGCTTTTGCTGGTCTAGTCAGTCCTACCGTTTTCATCTGAATTTCATGTAAGAGTCTCAGGCAAAACAAGGTATCATTGGCTCCTTTTGTTGCCTTCAAGGGGTGACACAGGACAGTAGTAGTAGAGACACTCAAAGGCACTCACTTTCTCAAATAACCATATATTTATTCTCCTTTGTTTGTTCTGGCCTTTGTAGCTGTGACTGTAGGATTTTCCACCGTGATAAGGCATAAGGGTGAGAGGGGTGAGAGGCAGAAAGCCTTTAAGAGCAAAAAATGTGTCTGGATTAAGACACTTTTGAGGGCTCTGTGTCCATGTAGAAGATCATCTCCCATTACAAACAGAAACTGGGGCCTGACAATTTAAAATTGAACAGAGAAAGCAGTAGCTACCCATGTGCACATAACACACTTGTACTCTGCAAGTATGTGAATGTATACATGGACACACAAAATGGAGAATATATATTAATTAAGGAATAATATACATAATATACATCTTTAAATGTTTGGATTTATATCCATAGCCACACAATATTGAAGTCTGTGTAAAATATACATTGCATTTGGAAAATAATTGCCTAATATCCTTAGATTTTCACTATTATGCTACATCTCAGCTGGGAAGAAATGACCTTGCCATGGGGAACTGCAAGGGCGATGTGTAGTGAATGCCTGAACTCATACAAAGCCTGAAGATATGAGAAGTTTGGATTCCAAATCAGGAAGCATCTTACATAGCAATATCATAAGAAAAATGAGACCCACTGATGCATTAAAGCAAATGTGATTAAAAAATAGAGTCTTTGCTCTATGTTACTGCTGGTTTGCCTCTTGGCATGCTATCCCAGCTAACTATTGTATCCACCAGCAGTCTTTGATTTTTTTCCTCCCAGGAGATGCTGTATAAAGCCAGTAACGGACATAAACCCATCAGTTGGTATACAAAGAGATGAAGCACAGCCCAGTGTGAGTTGCAGAAGACTTGTGCAGGAAGGATGTTGACTATCCTCTGGGCTCTACCAGAGCTTATGAAGGTACATCTGCTGATGAGAATCCAGGAAAATCTCACAGCTGGTTAGTGGGTCAGAGGTTTTTGTGTCACGTGGAACTTTTGGAAGTGTTGGATCCTAAGTGATCAAGTAACTTTCAGAAGCCTGAAGTCACTGCCGTCTGCATATCAGCTCCCTTTTGCTGTTGCCATTCCTGCAAAACAAAGCTCATATTAAATGCTTTGAATCTTGGCATAACACAGATCCCCAAACCACACTTATCCCATGACCAGTGATGAGTGTGCAGTTCTATTATTAGAAGCAAACCACTTCAAAATACCAAAACATATGTTTTACACATATTTTCATCTCTCTTCTGTGTAAACAGCAAAATCTCATTTTCCTTTCTTTATTTTTATTTTTTTTCTTCCTCCTTTTAAAAAGTTTTTAAGTTCTCCATAGTGAAATCTTGGGCAGTTTTTGTCTCAGAGGTGAGTACATTTTAGACATGTGTGTTTTGACATCAGCTCTTTCTCTTGCCAGGCCTATGAGTTCTGGGTGCAATGTGCTCCCTGAATTAATTATGATGTCACTGACACCTAAAAATGGGCATATTTCTGTCCTGGTTTAAGTGTCAATGACATCATCATCTGCTGTAGTGGAAACAAACCCCTAAAATTTAAGCTTGGGTATGTAAATTGAGGAGTATCTGGGGTTTTTTTGAAATATTTTGCTTTAAAATGTAATATTTAGTCTAGACACAAATTCTGTTAATGATTTAGGATCACAAATATTCTGTGTACAGAATTGCTGTTAACCTTTAAGGGAAAAGAAAAAAAGTGCTCAAGGGTATAAAATATTTTTACATAGCTGAAAACAAGAACTGCTCCTTAACTAAATAGGAATGTACTTGGTTGTAGAAAATGCTAACTGCCTCATAAAGCCAACTAATCCAATTTGTTTTATTCAAGTTTATCAAAGAAATATAAAACAAAATCACCTGAAAATCTTTACAGTTTATAACTGTGACGTCTGAAAGAAATGGAGCTATGGTAAAACAGAATGCACAAAAAAAGGTCATATCTCCTGAAAGTTCTGATTCCAAAATACACTCGTTTTAAGCTAACCCAACCTCCGACCTTTATCGAAGTGACTATAATACCTTTGGAAAAATCCCAAACTGATTAAAAAAATCATTGTATTAACAATGATGCTAACTTGTCACATTTATAGACTAAATTAAAGCTATTTATTTGGCACACTTTCTTTACAGATTTTTACAAAAATACTTAGTTCATATCCAGTTCATCTGCCTTCTGGGCATAATCTAGTACCCATTGATCCCAATTAAAAAAACCCAAACCAAACAAAATAACTACATGATGCCAGTTCAAGACAAGACCATCTTTGAGGTGCTTGTTGCCAATGGAGCAGGTAGTTCCCATCAGCATCAGGATTCTAGTTTTGAAAAGCAGCCAGTATCATCTGGGGCAGCAAAATTATCAAACTCAATCATTTTTTCATTCTCAGATGACCTAAACAGGACTACGATATTTTAAGTACAAAAATGTGGTCTTCCGTTTAATGTGACAGGGCTATTACATCTGCTTTGATCATAGATTTTTGAGAGTGTTTGTAAGGAGATTAAAGGCAATTCCATAATTTTCAGTAGAATACGCAGTGAATTAGGTACTGTCCCCACACATGGACACTGCTGTTGTGGTTCTCTGGGTTTCTGTGCTCAGACTGCTAATTTTCCCAATAAGAGTTTAATGTAATGTACATGCATAAGCATCTCTCAGGGTGGAAGCCAGAAACCTGATGGATAAAGAGTCAAGTTAAGAAGTGGGAAATGGGGTCTAAAATCCTGTGAGAGAAAGCCAGGAATTGAACCTTAGTCACAGATTTCCTCAGGCAGTGCTCACACCACAGTGTTACATTATAAAGGGAACACGAGGGTGGTGGGAGTCCTCCTCCAGCTATTCCAGAGAAGTACAGAAAGTGCTACTACTTTTTATGGGTGGCTGTTTCTAACTGCTGTTCTTTAGGGGTGACTTTATGCAATGTATTTTAATGAGGCCCTTGAGGAATTTAGCAATGAGTTCCTGGATGCCAGGCAGGCTTAAGTGAGAAAGTGTAGTGAGCAGCTAAGCTTTGCTAATTAAGAATGAGACATTTTTTACATAGAAACAGAAGAAATGTTTTGAAGTGCTTAGGCATCTTTCAAGCTACCAGCCCAAGGAATACCTCAGAGGCAGTTTTCAGAATCCCAGTATTGCATGCAGTTATCTATATTTTTGCCTATGTCCCTCTTTAAGTCCTCAAGTCCTTGTGTGGATGAGGACACATCAAGAAAACACTACCATTTGAACACAAACCTCATTTTTGACAGTGCTTATTTTAACTTGGTGCAAAGTGACACCTACTGTCCCTCTATATTTGTATTGATATCTGGAATTTGTGGTGGGTTTATTTTTGTATAACAGTAAAGCCTATACTTGTGTAGGAGCATCTTGAAAACAAAAATTAAAGACAAGACCATCTCAAAAACATCTGTGTACACTACCATTGTTATTACCATAGTTCATGGATATCCTCACAGCAACTACATGCCTTAAAGGTTCTGGAAGTTGACTGATTTTTCCCAAACTACTACATAGTTTTAGTTGATTAATTACATATATTTTTTTGCCAATAGGCCTGGCTACCTTTTAGAAGTTAGTGTATTGCTGGCCATATTACAGAAACAGATTTTATAAGGACTGGAATCAGATTTGGCAGTAAAGGGCTCAGCTGCAAATTCATAGGTGATATTGAAATTTCATTTGACATAAGAGAAAACTCTTTGCATTGGAAAAATAAGAGCCTGGATTCTATTTAAAATGACATCTCTACTTGCAAATTCTTTCCTTTTTTTTAAGCTTTAACATAAGCTGTCTCAGGGACAGTCCTCACTGAAATTTCTGGTATTTTCCCTGTGCATCTGAGATCATCTTCTTAGGAATGAAGTAACATCCTGTCTTTCTAAAAGCAGAAAAATATCTGTTCAAAATGTCTTCTCATTAAAAGGTCTTTTGTCCTTTTTTTTTGGCTTTTTCAGTTCTAACGAGTTGTTTATGTATCTCAATGATTTGAAAAGACAGATGTATTCCATGTAAGCTTTTTTCATTTCACTTATAAATTGCTTTTCCACATTTTAAGATGAAGTTATGTTTTCATTGAAAAATCACCAAAAAATTGTGAACAGCCATTTGTTGCCCACTAGGAACTTCTAGATAAAGTGGGTATAAATTGCAGTAGGTAATAAAATCTCAACTTATAAATAAGCCACAATTTTATTGTAGAAATAGCAATTAAAACTGTGTTGTTCTGTTTTATTTTTACTCTAAGACTGTAATATATGAGTTTCATTTGGGTAACAGTTAAATAGTTAACAGCACACACTCTGTTTCGCTCAAAGAGCAACTCTATGTATCGACATTAGAGACCCCAAGCTGCCCAGAGATACAATGATGAACGGCCTCCTTATACTGAAGGGCTTCCAAAGCCTACCGGGAAAGTCTGTAACCTATACATTATAAACTCGTAAGGAACAATGAAAGACAGAGATGCCAAAACTGTGAACCTTGTAACTGAAAAACAATAATTTAAGCCCTTATGCCAGGTTATACGTCATAGATTTCTGCTTCCTGAAGCACAAGCTTGACCAAAATGAGGTCCCCTTTTTTCATCTCTATAAACCTTTCTTTAGTTTACTGTCAGATACTCTTTTAACTCCTGCAGGTTTGGACACAGTTCAAGCACAGAGCCTTAACTGTATCTTGAACCTTAGTATGCAAGCAAACAGAAGACAAAACAATTGTTTTTATGATTTAAGCAGATGTGAAAATGTGTACTTTGTTCATTTGGAGTAACAATGAACATGAAAGCTGTTTGACCTGTGGCAGAGGTCCCAAATCTGACTTTTAAATCACCAATGTTACTTGGCATTTCTTCACTGAAACAGCCGTTTCATGCTAGTGAAAGATCTATGTTGCTATGAGTTGATATTGAAGTGGTATCCCTAGATATCCTAAGTACACATTCAAAAAAAGAACTTAAACATACTCCTAGTTGGGAAAAATCAAAACCTGGTGTCTGTGAAGCTCACACAGCAAAACCCAAAGCAAAACAATGGCAGACTTGCCGTTTGTGTTATTTCTGGTGGCTGTGGTTAGAAATTGCAAGATGTTTGTGTTTTTGCTGACTCTTCCTCTGTTCATATCCTGCTCTTATTTACATTATTGTTTTTAATTTGGATGCAATCAAATAGCTCAGTCATAACTGACAGTGCTTCTGCCTGCTTAGGGCTCAAGTACTGTTTAGGTTTCATTGTCATCTTCTACATAGAGCTGTGTGTCATCAGGGAGACCAAAAGTCATGCTTTCTAGGACTGCAGAATTGTTGAGGGTTTTGCCATAAATTTAAAGGGGAAAAAAAGAGAAGGGAATGTTTGGAAAAGTTTGGGAAGGGAAGGGAATAGGAGAAGAGGGAAAAAAAAAAGTAGGAAAAAAGACAATAAGTGGAAAAGAAAGTTTGGAATATCTAATTGGGGACTAGATTTATCCTAGTGTTATTTTTAATAAATATAAACTGATGTCATTTGCTGAAAACTCTTCTCAATTATCCCATTGTGTTGATTTCAATGCAGTCTTATGAAGGGGCTGAATTTCATCCTGTATCCTACAGTATGCAGTACACACAAGCAGAATCTACACACAAATAAATTATGGAAGTCTACAGTTAATATATATTTATAGAAACAGTCTTTTTTATTTAGTAATAAATAAGTTTTCAGTTAGAACACCTCTCTTGTGTTCATGTTTTTTGGAAGTAATCCCAAGTTTTCAAACCATCACCTAGCCATAAGGAAGCTGTTGAGAAAAAGAGCCAGGCGATGGACTATACTGTAGTGAGATAAGTTCTAATATCACTGCCACATTATAAAAGTATCTAATGAAAAGATCACATAGTATAAAGTCTAAAGACCTCTTTGATTCTCTGGCACATGTATTAAAAGATATATTGGTATGCTATAAAATCCTACATGAAGTACCTTGTATAGTTCTATCCTTTAAGCATATAAAAATATTTTATAGCGCAAAGTATGCTGACCACATATGACATTTCACATAGATATTATGATATTAGCAAAGTGCTCTTGTTTTATTGAGTACCTACTGTACTATTTTTGTTGACAAGGAGACACAGAGGTCATATTCTCATATTCTGTTCTTGACTACAGTTTTTCCATGTTCATCAATGCATTAGTGTATCCTGAACAAGATCTTAGTTCTCTGGGTACTAGAGGTAATGAAAAATGTTCATGGAATTTAATGTGAAGTAAAATAAAGCATAATGGTCACAATCTTTTCTTTATTTCTATTGTAATTATGAGAAATAGACAAATTTAATAAAAGTAGTTCTGCAGAAAAGCAGTTTGCAACTTTGTGATGGAATTTTCAGTTTTCGTCACTCAAGTTTTAAGTGATTTTAAAAAGAAAAATGTGTGTTTGTATCCTAATATATGACTTCTATTCACTGAAATTGTCCCCAGGGCTAATCCTGCATGATCATTATGGATCTTCGGGGATGGGGGGAAGCTCACCTGGAGGAAACTGGGCCAAGCCTCTTAGCAGAGATTGGAGCTCCAGCATATAACAAGGTTACACGTTATGTTCACATCCCTTAATTGAAACTTAATTCCACAGGGATGTCATAGAAAAGAGAAGCAGAAATACAGCTTCCCTTACTGGTCATGTCTTCACAGCCATCAAAGATGGTAGTAAGTTTCTCAGCTTCTAATCCTGATTGTCCAGATGTGATCCTACTCTTTTCATCAAGCCATGCAGTCATGAGGGTGTGACATGGTGCCTGAATTGATAAGCTCTGCTACAGCATTTGGCCCATAGTGAGACGATAAAGTTTAGAAGTGATGCAGAATTGGAAAAGGTAACTGCCTTTCTTTTTACACACTCATTATTATGGAAATATCTGAGCTGTTTTGGCTTTCTTATGAGAAAATATCTGTTGATTCGTTGGTTGGTTGGTTGGTTGGTTGGTTGGTTGGTTGGTTTTTTATAATGTCTTAATGACAAAGTCAAAGTTTAGGTTGGGAATTTTTTGGTGGTGGCAGGGTTATTGCCTCTGAAGATCTGAGGAAGAAAGTTGAGAAAGCATCAAACCATGGCTTCCAGGAGACTTGAGGACAGAATTCGGAGGGATACTGCACTCAAAATATGAATTATGCCGTAAAACATAGTGAATCAATTACTTTTTAAAACACAGAAGATTCAGAAACAGATCCCTTAGAGACCACTAGAGCTGTAGAATCATATAAGGATATGTTATTGACTGCTATACTTGGTCACATGCTAATCAGACTATGTGTTTTTTAAAGCCCATTTATAGTAAAATTTATGACCAATTGCACTACTTGTATGGTATTTAAAGGTGTCACAGACAGTTTGGATGCAATCCAAAATGCAAGCAATGTTTTCTTCTTTTTCTAAGAACCAAGCAATGCACTTTTCTTTCCTTGATGAAAGATCCTGGCTCAGAAGGCTGAGCTGCCTCGCAGAATATATATATGTCTGAAACATAAGAAGCTTACACAGACAAAGGAAAAGCCAAAAATAAAATAAAGAAAAGGCAGCTAGCTTGATGACAAGCTGGCATGTTCAAATTTGAGGCTCAAATTCAATGTGAATCACAACCATGTGAATCTTACTCTGTTTCAGAACTGAAGCAGAGCTCAGATCTTGCAAACAGAACAATTCTGCCTTGATTTACACAAGTGCATAGAGCTGCTCTAGTCCATGGAATTGGTTGCTCGTGTGTGGACTGGTTTATCTGGGTAATACTCTGGATAACCTTTCTGATTGTTTGCTTTTTTTTTTTTTTTTTTTTTTCCCATCATGACATTTTTCCATCTTTTGGAAAGGCTACCAACAGGAAGGACTGTTGGGTATCATGAAAACTAGTTCCTATGAAAATGAAAGCTGGAGAGATTTTTCAGCTACACTGTCAGGACTATCTTTAAACCCTTTAAAAATGCAGAATTATTTCTAAAGATTTGAGAGAAGGGTTTCAGTAAAAACAGTACTTCAATGTCTTACTGTGCTGGGAGTTGGGTGGAGCAGGGGCAAGGAAAGAGAGAAAGAGAGGTAGGAACAGATTGTAATAATAAAGCCACACAATAGTATTATACATGGAGGTTAACATTAAATAGAGATTGCCCAAATTCCTACCTGCGAATGCTTAGTCTGGTGTTTGTTACACTTCCAAGTGTGAAAGAAAGCCACAAACATTTATCATGATTGTCAGTAAGGCCCCCTTCTGCACCTCTCCCATGCTCTCCACTCCTTTCTCTGCATTTCAGACCTGTCAACATAGATGCTTTGCTCAAGCCTCCATTTCTGGCCATTAGTGTGTTATGGGATTGTTTTACATCGCCTGCCTAAGAAGCAACAGCTTGATCTGAGTAGGCAGGGAAGGGCTTTTAGGAGCTGGGAACGGTCCGAGCCCTGGCAATGTTAAAGGAATCCTTCCTGAGGCTCGTACCTGTTGAATTATCCCAGAACTACACTGAGCCCTTTGCATGCAGTAGCTTCTGCCAAGTGCTGCCATTTTGGGGAATGCAGCTCCCCGGCAGCTAGCAGTGTGCTGCAAAGGACCTAAGCTTCAGAAGTTGCCCTGCATTGAAGTCACAGGTCCTCTTTTCACCTAACTGAGGAGTATGAGAAACTTCTATCTCTTAGCACAGTCTTAATATGATTATTCTATATTTATGTCTTCATACCATGTTCTCTGCTCTTTTTTTATTACTTGAAATTCAGTCTCTTTTCTTTGTCTTACTTTATCCCTCTCACAGACTATCAAAGTTTGGTCAGTGACCGTTCTTACATTTGCCTACATTTTGTCATGTACTTAAATATATAGTACAGTTCTCTCAGACACTGTCAGCAGGGGGAGTGCTTTAAGAATAGACTTATTAATCCTCATTATTTTTAATGCAAATGCCAGGCATTTATACAAAGAGTGCCTTTTGTCTGTCTGAAAATACTGCACTGTGGAAGGTGAGTTTTTATGTCCTGTGGACACAAGCTAGGTGGGACTAGCTCTGAAGGGAAGGGGGAAGTCTACAGAAAGGATTTTAGAAGAATGGGTGATGAGAACTCACCTCAATTCTGTCTCATTGAAATGAAATTAAACACAAAAGAAACCCAGCAGTGAAGATGAATTTGGTTTCTCCATTATTTCTGAGGAGTGCACATTTCCCCAGTTCCCTTTCTTTCTCCTAAATGGCAATCATGAGGAGTGGTGTTGCACCAAGATGACCCACACTCTGGCCCATGGCTGCTCTGTGGCATCTTGAGCTCCCCATAGTGCCAGGTACTACCCCAGCACCCCTCCAGGGCCACTCTTTCCCACTCCACTGCTTGTGCCCTAACAGGAGGCAACCACAGCCATCTGACCTCAGCCAAAATCAGGGTGTCCAGCGTGATAAACCAGCTGATTTACCAGCAGCGCCATGCATTGATTGGCTTAAGGTTGCACTAAATACTTCCAAATAAATCACACAAGTCTTTAGGGAACCTTCTTTTCATTCCTGGAGCAGTACAGTAGATGCCACAGTGGTGGCATCTCCTACTCATGCATTTCAGTTTCCAGCTCAAGGAAAATGCAATATGGATGCTACTTTCAGATTGAGTTCTTTGCAGCATTTGTGAATGAATGAAGGACCTAGTTAACACTTATCCTGGTTATGATTTCTGTGATGAAGCTAGGAGAGGAAGCATGTGGTTAGGATTATAAAGGGCTAATGATGTGACAGTCTTCAGTCATTGTCAAGCTGAACTCCATTCAGAGGTAGGCATGAAAGGATTTCTTTTTTTTTTGACCACAGCAGCTCCCCAAGGAATCTACATCACCAATCTATTTTTAATTATGGTGATTACTAATAGATGATTTCACTTGCAATTCCACTTGTATTTGCCACTCTTGGTATTTCATAGCTTTAACTTCATAGTGCTTCACAACCATTGTCTTTTTTTGGCAATTACACAAAAAGTACACCTTCACCTTCTTGTGTGCTTTGTGTCAACAATGCACAACAGTAGTCATTGTCCACATTTTGAAGAAGGTTTGATGCAGAAATTTCCTATAAGGGTAGCCAGTATTTCAGAGATTGAAATGGATATTGCCTAGTTTCACAAAGACAACTAAATGAGATATCCTAGGGTTATTTAAGCAAATTTTTTTTTTTGTAGCTATCAGACATATCAGTGCTGAGCACTCACTCCTAACCTCTGTTGTGGTTTCCTTTCAATATCTGACCTCAGATTGTATGATGATAGGTACTTTTATATTTGATAGTCACTGCAATTTTTAAAATACTCAGACTATGTAGATGTCGTTCCACATATACAAACATGTACCTTAAGGATTAAGAGTTTAATTTTATCCTGCACCGCTGCTCAACTTTCTATAAAATTTTAAAAGGTACTATAGGCTTTTAAATATCTTCAGTAGGCCTTTATGCAGAGAAGCTATGAAACCTCTATGTGCCACCTCCAACTGTGACTGTGAAGTGTTGTATTCTCACTGAAAAGTAATCTGCTAGTTATTCTGATACAGATAAATTCTTTATTTGTCAGGGAGGACTTGCAGATATCCATGCATTTACACTTCTTCAGTATTAGTGTTATACAACAGGGGAAGTTTTGCAGGTGTTATCTCCCGCCTGCCTACACATGACCTCAGTGGAGAAAGAAAATGTCAGGGTCAACTCAAACTCCCAGAGAAATCTAGTATGGGATTGTCCATAGTACCCCACCAGTGAACCCACCAGTGAAGTTTGGTTTGGATTAAATGAAATCATTTTATACAGATCTGTCTATAATAAAACTTTCCCAGATGCTGTAAAATGATATCATGATGCTTCTGATTCTGAGCTTATGAAAAAGAAGAGTTATATCATTTTGCATGCAGATTTGTGGAGGATGGTTACTAAGGCTTCTCTCTAGTTCCTATTTATATGGATGAATCATGTGTTCTTTCTGAAGTCTGGTCCTTAATCCCTTCCAGGGACTACTTGTATTGAGTAGAACTAAAATTAGATTTCCTCCAGAGCAAGAACTTCAGGTGTAAGAGTACTGATAATCAGACATGAGGTGTGATGAGTGAAATAATTTTTTGTACCTTCCTTCAGCTTCCTTCCTTCTAAACTCAACCCAAGTTTATGCCTTCATGTTCATATCACTCTTTGAAGGAAATACACAGTAAGGCAGATCCAAGTGTCTCCTCTGCAGCATTTCTAGCCTAGGCACCTTGTGAAATGTTGAGTCCCAGAAAGACAAAGCTGGTGCCAGTGTCAACACACACTCACACTGGCATGACGTAAAGACATATGCACTTAGAAGGGTTTTGGAAATTGTTCCATCTGACTCTCTGTTCCCTATTTCTCTCTTCCTTTTACCATGTTTGCATTTTACTCCTACTGCAACATTTCTTCTTTTACCCACTGTCCCACCCTGCTCTGGAAGATCACTCCTTTCTAAGCTAAAAATTAATATTCTGATCACATGGAAACAAAAGGAGTAGTGTCCCAAATCAGTGAAGGGAAACCCGTTTTTCTTGTGTAGCTTTCAAAAATGTCTCAGTGCTTTGTTTTAACATTGACACCATTGAAAGCTAAGGATTAAAAAAAAAAAAAAAAAGAAAAATATATTTATTTAAGAGGATCAAACCTCCTCCCTTCTTATACAAGGGACTCAATATGAGAATGTAAGGTGGATAGGCTTAGTGATAAAACACAACTGTAATTATCTGTGTGGAGGCTGCATAGAAATAGGGAAGTTATTTTGAAATCATCTATACCTCTAGTTAATTTCTGCAGGCATGAAATCTGGGAATTAATTGATTGAATGTTCGGAACAGAAATTTACCCCAAGATTGCATGAGGAGGCCACTGCTGATGCATCCAGACTAGAAAAACAGGAGTAGTGGTCATGTCTGGAAAGTTTGGGGCCACAGTCTCTGGAGTGCGTCTGTCTCTTGGTCATGTATCACAGAGTTACCTTTACCCAAACAAGCCTGGGGATTTTCGTTTCCCTGCAGCAGTATTGAATATTATCAGTTTAAACATGATTTTATGGTTAATAAGTACTCTTCACGCTGTTGGTAAGGGCCCCCCAGGGCCTAACAAAGATCATTCTCTGTTTTAAAAGAATCTCATAAAAATAGATTGGTCGTTCTGATCGCATAGACAGATGTGTGCCGTCGGAATGGTCCCTACCCCCCTCAGTCTGCAGCGTGCAGTTGAGGAGTTCAATAACATGAACCTCACTAATCATCACAGTGTCAGTTCAGGTCACACCACCACAGACTGAAAGAGGCATTCCTGGGTTAGATATGTGACAGAGTCCCATCACACTCTGAAGTACAAAAAAGCCACGCTGTTTTGCAGCAGCAGAGGCAGAAAGCTAGTCCTGAAAGACACCGTGACTTTTAGGACAACAGTGACAGTGACCACACGGAAGACAGACTCTACAACTTGTCTAGTTGTAAAGCAGGTATGTTTATTCAGCGCTGGGCAGCACAGGGGGGTCGCTCCTCCACAAACGTGCGCACCCCACCGATCAACCATCCCATATTTATTCCACTTAATAATACATATTCACAATCGCTTATACATATTCATGATCTTTCCCTGAAAAGTCGTCCTTAGAATAATTAGTTCCAAGAAACCATTTCCATAAGCTGCACCTTCAGCTCCTCCTTTCGACGCCTGCGCCGTACCTCCTGGTGGTCGTGGGCTGGGGTCTTTGGGAGGAAGGCCATATGTCTTCCTCCCTATAAACTTTTCACCTTGGCTCAAAATTTGCTGGTTGTCTCTGTTCCAAACTCAGGGCTGGCTTCAGCTTGGTCCTGTAACTGATTAAACCATCCTATCCTTCCCTATCTATTGTTTCCTTGCCCCCTTGCAGCGTCCCTTTTCTTGCTTGGGTTAACACATACAC
>WTSP01000329.1:134260-145382 GCA_025331215.1 Actenoides lindsayi | reverse complement strand
AAGTCTTTCTCAAGACAAGTTAGTTAGATAATATTTAATTCAGGCCATGCTCAAGAGATACAGCTTAAAGATATGGTATTAGCCAGGTAAGTTAGCTATCTCACCACCTCAACAGAGCCTCAGCATCTCCAAGGGTGAGGCCCTTTATCCCTATTTGGTTTGTCACCCTTACCTAAAAGGTTCAAATTAGCTGCTTTCTCACAAGTTTCAGCTTTCTTTTTTAATTTTCGCCATTAAGAAATGCATGCAGTTTTCAAAGCAAAACATGTCAGGGTTCTGGAAATCAGATGCTATGTGTTTAGGCATCAAATAGCCCAGAGGACTCTGCTTAAATGGAGCTCACTCATGTATCTTTCCCATCTTCGTGTAATTCCAATGAGTCCCTGACCTGAGACCCCTTTGGTTTACTTTCCCACAGTCTTCACAGATGAAAACTTGCCATCTCAGAACTTCTGAATGCCTCCATCACCTCCTCTAGCTCCTCACTGCCTATATCTCCCCAGCTAAGATCATTTACCAGCTACGAAAGTCTTCTTTTATCCTTCTGCTTACAAAGATCCATGCTTACATACATACTCATGCTATGAAGTACCTGAAGAAATAGATGAAATATTCTATAAGCATGAAGAAGCAGACAAAATATTCTATAAAAAGCTGGGAGAAGTCTCATAATCAGTAGCCATTGTTCTCATGCAGGACTTCAACACAGCAGAGGGGGAGAACTTCAACAGTTCAGGTTCCTAGAGAGTGTGGAAGGTAACTTCCTGACACAGCTGGTGAGTGAGCCAATGAAGGAAGGCTCCCTGCTGGACCTGTTGCTCACAAACAGAGAAGGACTTGTGGGTGATATGAAGGTTGGTGGCCGTCTTGTGCATAGTGATCACAAAATGATAGAGTGTTCAATTCTTGGAGAAATAATGTCAGCAGAACTGCTGCCTTGGAGTTCAGAGGTCAGACTTTGGCCTTTTCAGGAGACTGGTTGACAGCATCTCTTGGGAGGCAGTCCTGAAAGGCAAAGGAGTCCAGGAAGGCTGGACATTATTCCAGAAGGAATCCTTAAGGGCACAGGAGCAGGACATCCCCATGTGCAAAAAACCGAGCCAGCAGAGAAGAAGATTGGGTTGGCTGAACAGAGACATTTGTCTGGAACTTAGGAGAAAAAAGAGAGTGTATGACCTTTGGAATAAGGGGCAGGCATCTCGGGACAACTACTAAGAATTTGTGAGGTTATGCAAGTTGAAAATTAGAAGGGCCAAAGCACAAATAGAACTTAACCTGGTTACTATTGTAAAATGCAATAAGAAATATTTCTAAAAATACATTAGCAACAAAAGGAGGGCTAAGGAGAATCTCCATCCTTCATTGGATGCAAGGGGAAACATAGTGACCAAGGATGAGGAAAAGCAGGAGGTGCTTAATGCCTTCTTTCCCTCAGTCCTGAATAGCAAGATCAGTTGTTGTCAGGGTGCCCAGCCCCCTGAGCTGGAAGATAGGGATGGGGAGCAGAATAAAGTCCCCAGAAACCAACGGGAAATGATTAATGACCTGCTGTATCCTTTAGACACAACTCTGTGGGTCTGGCTGGGATTTATTTTTATCAATGATCTGGATAAGGGTATCAAGGGCACCCAAATTGAATCTGTAGATGAGATCAAGTTGGGCAGGAGTGTTGATCTACGTGAGAGTAGGAAGGTTTTACAGGGGGATCTGGACTGGCTGGATTGATGAGTTGAGGTCAATTGTATGAAGTTCAACAAGGCCAAGTTCTGGGTCCTGCACTTGGGTCACAACAACCCCCTACAATGCAACAGCCTCAGGGAAAAGTGGCTGGAAAACTGCCTGATGGAAAAGGAGCTGGGGATGTTGGTCAACAGCTGACTCAGTATGAGCCAGCAGTGTGCCCAGGTGTCCAAGGCAGCCACAAGCATCCTGGGCTTGTATCAGAAATAATGTGGTCAGCAGGACTGGGGAAGTGATTATGGCCCTGTACTCTGCACTGGTGCAGCTGCGCCTTGAATACTGTGTTCAGTTTTGGGCCCCTCACAACAAGGAGGACACTGAGGTGCTGGAGCATGTCAAAAAAATGGCAGTGAAGCTGGTGAAGGGTCTAGAGCTCAAGTTTTATGGGGAGTGGCTGAGGGAACTGGGGTGGTTTAACCTGGAGAAAAGGAGGCTCAGGGGAGGCCTTATTGCTCTCTACAACTACCTGAAAGGAGATTGCAGCCAGGTGGGTGTTGGTCTTTCTTCCAAGTAGCAAGTGATAGAACAAGAGAAAATGGCCTCAAGTTGTGCCAGGGGAGGTTTAGATTGGGCATTAGAAAAAATTTCTTCACTGAAAGGGTTATCAAGGATCAAAATAGTCTGCCCAGGGAGGTGGTTGGTTCACCTGGAGGTAACTAAAAGACTTGTAGATGTGATGCTTAGTGACACAGTTTCATGGTGGACTTGGACATGTTAGGTTAGGTATTGGTCTTCATGTTCTTAAAGGTCTTTTCCAACATAAACGATTCTGATTCATACCACTAAGCATACAGTTCCTCTCTCAGCTATAAACTCCCCAGGGATACTATTCTCCTCCCTATTTCCAGCTCTTCAGTCCATCTTTTCTCATCCACACAGAACCATACTTTTTTCTTTGCACTCTATTTGACCACATGAGTCTCATAGATGCTAGCCTTTTGTTTTTTGGAGTTGTAAGCAGATTTCTATAGCCACTAGTTGTTTCTCTACTATTCTTGCAGCCTCTTTCATTTTAACTTTCCTCATCTCCACAAGAAGCAGTTTGTGCATGGCCAGTAACAAGTGGACATTGGTTGGTATTCCAAAAATTCTCAGTGTTATTCTCCGAAGTGTCTCTTCCCTTTTCAGTTATTCTGCTTACTTTTGTATGAGTGCTTTTGAGCTGAGGTGTGTACAAGACAGTCCCTTTTTTGCTTGCTGTAATATTATATAAGGATTTTTTATGCAGCTTGGAAAGTGGTGACAGTAAATCCTTTTCTAAAACACCAAGGCGACTACAAGGAATGCTCTGCTTATTGTTAGGCAAACACCTGGACTGAACTCAACAAGGCATTTGGCTAAAAATACTCACTACTGACATGTCTGCTTTATTCATCTATTGTGGAGGGAAGAAGAGGCAGAAGGAGTTATGAGGGAGACAGATTATAAAAAAACCCAACACCTCAATTTATTATTTTTGGTTATTTGCGTTGATGTGAATGTAGAAGAAGATTAGTTGACTTTCTGGAATCACAGCACCAAAATAACAGTGATGTATGAGATAAAAAAATGCTTTCTAATACACAGAGATGTTCTATTCCTTCTCCCATTAAGGTGCTGCATGCCAGAGAGACACCCAAGATTCAGATTACAAAGCTGAGCCAGAAAGTGCTTTTCTTTTTATTCTTTCACTGCTCTGTTCATAGGCAGACAATGGAGTACTTTCTCCAACCTGGAGCCTATTTAAACCAGAGCTATTTTTTGATTTGCATGTCAATTCAGGTGTCTAACAAAAATAATTTTCAAATGTAATGCTCTTAAACATGAAGAATTCCTTTTAAAAACAACAACAAAAAAGAAGTTTTAAATCCACATGATTAAAAAAATACCAGAAGTGTAGTGCTAGAAACTGATGTGTTTTTTCCGACTAGGAGACAAAATTCAACTTAAAGGCAAACTGGAGTAAACTATTTTGACATGCAAAAAGCAAGGAAATGAGAAATATTTCTCATGCGCCATCTTACTCCTGAGAGTAGTCAGTAGTTGTGTTCAATTCAGATTTTATAAAAGACTCTCTGTGTGATGCTGTTGCCAAGGACAGTGATTTGCTCTCCTGAGAGCCTGCATATAGTGTATAGTGAAGTAGACAAGGATGTCAATGGGGGCTCTTCAAACCTCTAATTGTTGATATTCCACTTCACACACAAGAATATTTTGACATCTAGGAAATGTGATGAAAGCTGTTGCTGATCAAATCTTGTACTGTCTTTCCCTTAAGAGTTTCACCTGCAATATAGGCTTTATAAGACAACATTTTAGGAAGCTCAGGAGAACTTGCTGGCAAGCCTGTTGAAGCCAGGTGGATTTCTACAGGCTTTGGATCAGCCTGCTTACTGGATAGAAAGGGTCCTTTCATTCATGCATGTTTTTATGGTTGGTCAGGTTCTTAACCTGACTACTTAATCTCATGCCTATGTTGTCTCCTCCGGACACCATAAGCTGTGGTAACAGCTCATATTTTCCTATTTGGCCCACTAGTAGACAGGGAGAAGAAAATTAATGACGTATGCAAATCCTTAGGCAAGTTTGCATCAAAAATTAATTTGAGATAGAACCTCTTTCCTTTTTGTCACTTTGATACCTGTTTAATTAGCTCAGAACATGATTTTTAAGATTTATTGTCCTCACCGGTGTTGCTTTTTTGTGTCTGTATCAAGCACTCAAGTACCATTTTGTGATAGTAGCTTCAAGCTTGTGTAATTGATGTAATGATTTCCAACTTTTTTGCTTGTTGTTTCTTGCAGAAGAAACTATTTCAGAGTAGAAAAAACAAAGTTTATCAAATGGCTGTTTGGCAAATTAGATTAAACTCTTTAAATAAGATGGTTTCAAGCCATAACTTCTCTCCAATAAAATACAGTTCTACCATTTACAAGACTTACAAATATAGATCTTAGCTTATTTCTCCCCATTAAATGATATAGTAGAGTTAACAATGCAGAGGTAGTGACATAAGCTTGGAGAACATGGGAAGCTGCTGCAGTGTTTGTGGTTAAGCCTATCAGGAATAGCCCATAATGATTTATTACAAAGAGAAGGCAAGACAGCAATGACATCTATGCTGGACAGCACTAAAGCTCTGTCCATGTAAGCAGAAGCTCCACTTGTTAGCTCAAGTTGAAAGCACTGGAAATCTGGAAAATAAAAAATGCTAACCTTAAAATTTATATCAACCTATTGGTGTTTTAGAAGCAGGGTGATATGTGCTGTATGTTTTAAGGGGTGCGTGTGTAGCCTTTGACACTCACTTTCATTTATCTGTTTGTGGGAGGAATTTACAAGGATTTGCATGATTTCAGAACGCACAGCTAGCTAGTGCTTACCTAGTATCTGTTCATGTAACAAAGCTCTATCTCTTTATCTCTCACTAAATATGTGTATGTATACACATACATGTATATGCATATGTATATATATAGATATAGATAGATAGATATACATGTCTATATTTGGAGAGAAAGCAAGACAGGGAGGTAGAACAGTGATTTCATTCAGGGCTATTTTTTAATTACTGCATCAGTTTTCTGCATTCAAAATATGAAACAGATCAATTCCATAAGGAATTACCAAGTAGGCCACTTTCTTAACTAAAAATATGATTATGTGAAACAAAGGGAGGAGTATCAGGTTTGTCCTTTTATTCAACCATACAAGAACTTAGTCTCCAGTAGCATTAAGCAGCATTCGACACAATGGTTTTCTAACATTGTGTCTGGGACTTAACTGGCTTTGTGGTATGCGGTCCTGAACACATCACAAATTATTCATTCCCATTAGATTTGAGACTCTTCCCATAACTAGACTAAGGTGACACTACCTTGGATTTTTGACTCCAAATGCTCAAGAAATACAGCACTAACACTTCAGAGGAATAGGTGAGTATCTTGTAAAGCTAACTGTAAAATGCACTGAAGATGTTTATCCCTAACTTTGAGCAGAAGTTAGTACCCACATTACACCCTGAAGTTTAAAGGATTTCCCCTTTGTAGTTTTGTCTAATCTATGTGAATTACATATGTTCTTCTCACTCAACTGTATATTTCTCTTTTGAAGCCTATTTCATTTTTTTTGCTTGTTCTATTCAAAAACATTTTGATTCTCTTTCATCCAGGTCTTCGTTTCAAAGATAACAGACTTTCACTTAACACATTTGTGTCTATAGAATTATTTTTGTGACTATTAGTTTGTGGAAAACACTATTTTCATTGTTTTATCTCAGTGTTTCATTTGCCATGTTGTGGAAAACCCAATCTTTTAAAATACAGTAATTAAATTTTCTCTAAGAAACAAAGACTGTAAAGTAAAATATCTGAAAATCGGTGCTTTGTGATTTCTTTACGTGATTCTCCTCAGTGAAAGAAGTATTAAGGGCAAAGACTGTGTTTCACCATATGCTCTTTTACCATAAGAAAAGTAACGTTTTACAATGTATCCCTCAGAGTAATGGGGAAATAGAGCACCAGATCTACTACCACTGAACAGAATGATAAAACTTTCTTTTTTAATGCTGGAAGAATCAGACCCTTGGTAACTTTTAGTTTCACAGTGTGTCTTCTTGTGTTGTACCATCTTGAGAACAGATATATATATATTTGTCTGATTTACTTCTCCTCTGTATTCATTACATTGTAAATCTTTATTGTGATTCCTCATAAACTTTTAGTCTCTTGTTATGTGGAACAGTTTCCATGTCTGTACTTACCTT
The DNA here is from genome assembly GCA_025331215.1 of Actenoides lindsayi. NCBI lineage: Eukaryota > Metazoa > Chordata > Aves > Coraciiformes > Alcedinidae > Actenoides > Actenoides lindsayi. The sequence goes on along the minus strand of WTSP01000329.1, from coordinate 138,898 downwards.
TGCTTGCCATTTAGATTCATTGTCTATTTGTTGTTAGATCCTTTTTGAAGTGGTATGCCCAGAACAGACCAGGATTTAAAAAAAGATTTTAGGACTTTAATGATTATGCCAAAGGTAAAAAAAAGTTAATCTGAGCAGTTTTCTTCTATGTTATCTCACAAACTGGGCAAAAGTATCACATATTAAACGTGTAGTCAAAAATGTTGTGGTGGGAAGCATGCTTATGGCAATGTGTTAGTGGTAGAGTATCACATGCCTTTGTATATTGATATTAGCCCCAGTGGTAATATAACACCTTCTAAATGTTTTCTCTTGAGGAAGCTTCTTCCTTATCCTGAATATATAGGGCTCAGCAAAACAGCTGGAACACCCTCAACAGAATGGGGCAGTCAATTTCTATGGCCTGTATACATTTGTCAGTGAGGTCCAAGAGCTGTCAAACAAGCAGAATTTGGACACACCAGGTTAATGATACTTGGCCACGGTATATTTTTCTTCGTAGTGTGACATAGCAAAGGCATATTAGCAATGGATCCAATACCTGTGTGACATCCTTTAGACTTCATTCTTTAGACATCCTTGACCCATGTAAAAACCTACCTCAATTTTGGGTACAAAATAGGCAATTTTTTACATTTGTTCAGACCTGGAACCATGAAGGAAATAAAACAGAAGAGTAATATTTTGAAAGCAGTTTCAAAATAAGTTTCTCTCATGGTATTTTTCTGTCACATTGTCTCTCCTGTGTGTCATATTGATGAGAGAGTGGGGAGTAGCACTGAGATGGCTGGTTGCCTTTGCCAGGATGGCCCTCATTCTCTCTATATAGGGAGATTATGAATACATACAGGCTCTCACAGCTGGCAGATACAGAGTTCCACTTTAGACCGTCACCTTAGGCTCATTAATCTCTGTCATCTTTAGCAGTTCTCTGTGCTGAGATCTCTGACCAAAAAGAGTTGTGCAGGGGCTTTTTCTCTGTTTTCTTTTTTTCCCCATCAAAAAAGGCTCCAAGGAGCGGATCATTCCACACAGCATTCTCTGCTGTTCTGCCAGGAGGAAGCCAAATTGCAATGAGATATCTATGAGTGGAAGCTTGCACACATGGGAAGATGACAGACATGTGTTGCCCAAGAGAAGCTCAGGTGAATGGAATGGCTTTCCAGTATTTAGGATTTACTGCTTCAGAGACAATAAACCAGTTGTATGGATGGTTCAAATTTAGAAGCTATTTTTGAAGTTAAGGCCCTTAACAATGTTAATTACTTTTATATAATCCTTGAAATTATATTAGTGGCAGGAATTTGAACATTACTCACACAACTTAATAGAATTATGATATTAACATTCCCTTTGTTCTGCTGAACTATCACTGCACTATAAAAGGAATGATAAGCTTTTCAGAAGCCACTGGAAACACTGAAGTCAAAATAAGCATCAAGATACTTAATACTGAGGTAACAGTGTCTAGAAAGACTAGAAGAGTTAAAATTTCCTCTGTAAATTAATTTAATAACTGTATAATTTTTAACCTCTCATCACTATTTCCTTTTACTTCTTGGATTTAAAGGAGCTGTTGATCCTGAATGAATCTGAGATATAAAGGAGAAACCACGAGGTGGACAGGTGCAAATAGCAATCAAAATAACCTTCGTCAATGTCCTTTTTCATTAGTTTGCAAAACCATTAGAAACATGTTGCAAAATTCCCATGCTGAGCACCATGTCAGCACAGTTCGTTGGCTAACATTTATAAATCATAGGAAATCCAGTTGGTTCTTGCATCCTGATACTGTTCGTTAGCAAAATCCAACAGTTTGATCCTATCCAATGGGTATTCTAAAAATTGCTAAGCCATTTTTTATACCCAGTGAAGGGAATATAAGGGGCTCTGCTCATAAGGTCCATATAGACAATGCTTCAGGTTCAAGTAATGGTTGTCACATGGTAATAGAAAAAGCATACTAAAGATGGATATTTAGAGACACTAAAAATCGTATTTTGTCAGCTGCTTTTGACCTTTTTACATCAAGTAGGTAATAGTATGTGGAGAAATTGAGAGTGATGGCATTACAGCCATAATAATCATTACAGATGGCAACTGAAAAAAGAAAACAGGTTATATGTCACCAGGGTTGTTTATACCTGTTCAAGCACTTACCCTTTGGAGACTATATTTTTCTCTCTTCTTGAGCCTTATCTTCAGGAAATGCTAATTAACTAGCCTTTACATACATAGACTTTCCTTTAAGTAGAATCACCAATGAACTGTTTCTCCTTTTACAACTACTGTCGTCCTTACTGGTATTTGGATTTTAGTAGCATGGTCACAGAGCTGAGAGTAAAGCCATGGCCCACATACTGTCAAGAACTGCAGGCTGTACAGTTTAGCCTGATAGAATGATTACGGCATGAACACCAGTTCACTGTGTAGCCTTGAAATTATTTCCAGTCTTGGTTTGTACTGGGATGCATGGAATATATTTCAGCTCCTCCAATGAAATAGGCTATTCCCACAGCAATGCAAGCCCTTTTTTCCTGCTGGCCACACAGACATAAATGAGAGCATTCATTCTGTCTGCACCAAGGGTCAGCTTGATATGTATCTCTTGAACAATACAGAAACAAGTACATTATCATACGATGATCCTGATGATGATGATCATCATTGCTATTTCCTTTAATCATATCTTTTCCAAAATCAAACATGATATGATTCAGTGTGTATCCCTGGCTGTGTATATTACAGAGCCATTTTAAGAGCATACAAATGGGTAGGAGTTCCATGGTTTGTTTTTTCCCCTACAGTTTAATATCTGAGTAAGTGTTAGAACAGACATATTTCCCTATACTGTCTTTTGTCCTGCAAGCATTGTTTAGGAAGGCTCATATGGCTCCACACTGGCCAGTCTTTTCCTGACCCACAAACAGGTGTTCTGACAACCTCCAAACAATTTTAGTTCCTCATTAAAGAACTGTGAATGGCACATGTGAACAGTTCTGCAGACTTTGCCACTTTTTAGGCAGTTCTGCTATGATAAGAAAATTTTTATAAGCTCTCATTCTTTTGAATGATTTAATCAATGAAGATTTCATTATTAAGATTCACATCCAGTGAGTGTCATTTATCAACATAATGGATAGTTTATATATATATACATATATAAAAGAGATATGATCATCTTATGATCAGGTTATATGGCCTGACCAAAACTATTTGGAACTAATAAAATTTTTTCTTAGGCTTCAAATTGCTTTTACTAAGCAATGATGAGTGTGCTCATAGTGTATCTATGAATATACTGTGAATTTGCATTGCCTCTTTGAGAATAACTTTGCAGATTTATCATCAGTTTTAATACACATGGGCTTTAAAAATGTGCGGCCTCTAAGTCTAGGAAGGGGAAGAAACAGTAAGACTTCTTCTAAATTTCAAAATACTTGGCGAACTGAGAAACTGAACTTATTTCTGCCTACACTCAATTCCTTTTATAAAAGGCAACAGCAAAATCAGACCAGACAATGAACTACTGAAAAAAATCCCACGTGTCCTCTTGTCTACCTGAGAGGATTTCTATATAAACATGCACTTGGATGCAAAACCAGACTTCACAGATTTCACTTAATAATTACAGTCTTTCAAATTGAGTATTGATTGATTCTATTTGCACTCCCAGAATTTTTTTTATTATTATTTATTTATAATATGCCTAGCTTTAAGTCTGTGAGCAGTGATTTTTGATTTTGAAATGATTCAAGCTTAAAAAAAAATAAAAAGAAGGAATTACTATGACTATCCTACTGTCTTTGTTTGAAAGCTATTGAATTGTGAGAATCAGGAATATATTGTGTGAAATCCCAGTCCCAGAAAGCTTATTGACTTCAATGTTATTTGGGTGTTTATCTACCACTTTCTGAGGAGAGTTTGAGTCTTCGTATTATGTAGGTGATATATATTAGCATATCCATACAATACAATGAGTCCTTGTACCTGCTGCCTGTGAAACAAGCATCTTGTATTCCTCCCATTAAGTCATTTAAGGCTGCAGTCCAGTCCTGAAACTAAGGAGTAAGAGTATAAATTTGAAAGTTTAAAGTTATGCAGCTATATTATATTATGTATTTCCACCAAATCTTTTCTTCTTTACATTGAGTGCAGAGATATGATCTGTACAAAAAACAAAACCACTGAGCTTTTCTCATTGTTTTCATCTCACCCTGGTCATGTTGAAGTGATCTGTGTAGATCAGTTTAGATCATCAGAAACATTTAATAGTAGCAGAGATTTGTTGACATCAGTTCATGTACTGTATATATTGCTGACAGGGCCTTTTTGTACAAATGGCTCTTTATTCAGTTTAAATACACAATTTGGAATAGTTGTTAAGAAAAGAATGACTATGTGTTCAAAATTATGGATAAAAATGTTTCCCCCTTAGTGTTGAAGTCCCATACTGCCTCAAGTGAGAAGCAGATGCTGATGCTGTAGAGTTATTCCATAGGTGTGTGCAGGGAAGTACCATATTAGTACAAAGAAAACCCAGAAAGTCTTAGAAAAATAGTTGAGAAAGAAAGAAAGAAAGAAAGAAAGAAAGAAAGAAAGAAAGAAAGAAAGAAAGAAAGAAAGAAAGAAAGAAAG
>WTSP01000329.1:113468-134184 GCA_025331215.1 Actenoides lindsayi | reverse complement strand
AAGAAAGAAAGAAAGAAAGAAAGAAAGAAAGAAAGAAAGAAAGAAAGAAAGAAAGAAAGAAAGAAAGAAAGAAGGAAGAATGGCCTAACTCATCATTCACCTTTAATGTTATGTTTTGTAACTACTGAATGAAAGCTAGAGGGTATGTTAACAGGCGCACAGCTGTAAGCCCCACAGAGCTTTAAAACATGCTGCATCAGAGCAACTTAACTTTATTTTGTGAGGTTATGGGATAAGTCAGAACCTGATCTCCGTTACAGCTAGATTCCAGAGATATGATCTATTTCAGCAAGGGCTCAGAGCAGCTATATTATTGGAAGTGGGTGAAAATCCACCTGGATTTGGCAGTTCAGACATGCCTAATTAGAATTCTGTAAGAGCTGGAATGATTTTTAAAGGACTGCAGATAGACAATAATAGTGTACTGATTCTCTAACATGTCTTTTTCTGGAAACTGCATATGAATTCTCATGAGATTACTCTATCACTTTCATATTCTAGATGGCTCTCTATTTCAAAAAGAAAATTAAGAAAATCCAGGGAAAACCAGGAAAGACTGTTAAATTGCTGAATTTTTGCTTTGGAAAATGGTAAGCAAGAATTTATAGAAATTCATAGTGGAAGATCATCATTAGCAAAAGTGTGTCTTTGTCAGACTGGAATTTGGAAGACATAATTCAGCTTCGTTCTCTGCCTTGGACCTTCTATGTGATTGATTTTCTTAAGTAAGTCATCAGGACCGAGATACATGCCATGCAACTTTACCATCTAGAAGGGGAATTTCTGCTCTAAGCTCATTGCTTAGGCTCTGTCCTTCATCATGATACAGCTAGAAGACAATTTACTCCTCTTTCTAGATTCTGCATGGACTAAAACTTCTCTAGCTCTATGTCTGTGGTACTCTATTCTGCATAGGTTCTAATTTACTTCCAGGTTCCTTCCAAGACAAACCCTGAGCATGAATGAAGTGTGAACTTTGACTCAGTGTCCACTCCACACAAGAGGTATGGGTCACATCAGCAACTTCAGCTATTCTCTGTAGAGACTTAATATGAAAGAGTCTAGACCTCTGTCTTAGACTAAACACCTAACTTTGAGATAGCTAATCTTAGATGTGATGAATTCTAACACTGGGTCTCTACATGCTTCTCCCACTGTAAAATAGAAATATCAATAAATTTTTTCTGTCTCAAACTATTAGCATTCAACTATGATCTTTCAGTGCTCCTGTGTTAAAACTGTTCTTTGCAACCACGTTAATACTAGTTAAATAAAATTTTACATATCTTTCATCTGAATTATAGAATCATAGAATGGTTGAGGTTGGAAAGCTCCTCTGGAGGTCATCTGGTCCAATTCCTCTGCCCAAGCTGGGCAACCAAGAGCTGACCAGCACTATGTCCAGATGTGTTTTGAATAGCTAAGATTCATTGCTGTTGATTGTTCTGTTACTGGTTAAACACAGTTGTTCACTTAATATTTTGCCAGCTGCTTCATTAGTCCTTAAAACCTCTTTTATTTGGTCACGAATTCCTTCATATGAGCAGCCCTTTGTTATTGTGTTGTTGCTGCAGTGCAATGGATTAGCTTTTCTCTGACAATTTTTTGAGGGTAGTTTCAAAATGGCTCAGAGAGGAAAAAAGAGCTAGGAGATCTGAGCCAATTTTACACTGTAGTTTGTTGATACACTTCTGAGGGTGCTCACAGCACACTGGCTGATGGCTTGATTAAATGTAGCACAAATCATTCTACACAGCTATGTTAATTAAATGCCACTCATATCTGTGGAAAGTTTTGTGCCTCTGGTAACTGAATTGACAAACACAGGGAAACTTATAAAAATCATCACACATTTTATGAGATGAGCAGAAACCTCATTAGCAAAACACTGGTTTTCCCCTGAGAGTTTGCTGGGTGAGAGATGCATCGAACAACTGGCAGTTTTATTTTGGGAAGAAGAGGAGAGTAGTTTTCTCTGTGTGGTTCAGCATCTAACAGTCATTCGCACATTTATATTCCCCTGGAAGACATCAACTCTAGGAGTTGATTTTTTGAGTTACTCATGTGGCTCTTTCCAAGCGCTTCATGCTTGCAAATGCAAAATGAACGTAACATTTCTTGCTGAGTGGGAAAAATTAAAAAGAAAAGGAGAGTCAAGAAAGAGTGGGGCTAAAAAAAAGGAAAGCAGTGTACCTATACCACCGCCACTTTGCTGTGCTCCCAAGATTCAGATTCCAGTTTGGCCGGAGATGAAATTGATAGCTCTGCGGGAGGAATGTGGGAATAATGGGCTACGGACACTATGAATGAGTTATGCACTGCAGGCATGGGGCTCCGCAGAGCATCGCTGTCCGAAATTTTATTTTTATGTGGCACATATTTAGAAAACAGAGGAGCGCCTTGGAAAGTTCGGACAGCTGCTGAGCGCGTGCGGGGGGGAATGCCGGGGCTCTGCCAGCAGCCTCTGGCCAAGCAGGTCTTCAACACGCCTGCCAGCCCACCACCCCAGGAGCAGCCCCCCACTGCTGCCGCAAGGGCTGGACAGATGCTATGAAAGGGCTGGCATAAAACGTCTTTTGCAGGATATTAAACCAGCATCCTAACTGGTAAAAAAAATGAATTGTCACTGACATTATGTCGGCCCTGCTTGGAGCCCTCTCTGCTACTTTCTGCAGTCTGGTAACCATTATGCACAAGAGATCAATATTCTCCTCAACGCTGGAATTTAAGTAATGATTTCCAATAAAACTATTTCAGACTGTTCTGGCTAGAGGACAGAGACAAGCCACAAAGCATAATGCACGTAAAACCTTTCTTTTCTAGTCTTTTCTTTCCTTTTTTCCCCCTTCCTTCCTCCCTTTTTTTTTCTTTTTTTTTTTTTTTTTAAGACTTGAATAATGGAAGCAAGATCTACTGATAAGACACATGCATGCACACAAAAAGGAGGCACTTTGGTCCAGGCCAATCTGCTTAGCTAATGGCAGTAAACTGACACCTGTAATGAAATAAAAATGTCTCAGTGCAAGTGCATGGCTGTGCAATTGCTACCAACACCCACCCTGGCAGCCCCAGTGATGGGTGCTGAAGAACACGCCCTTCCACATCACTTTTTTCACTTCTCCCTGTTTTGCAGCACATTATGGATACATTTCCAAAATGGAATTAAGTAAATACTTCATGATTTTGTACTGCAGAAAGTCTGATGTCTTTAGACGTGGTGCACAGCTCCAGCTCTCAGTCACTGTAATTGACACTCCAGGTGCTCAGCACTTCTGAAAATCAGGTTTCTAGTACTGTTCCCGTTCTTTTTTTCCTACTTGAAAGCTTTTTTTGTTTTTATTCCTTTCTTCTGGTCTTTGTGAAAGAATCTGAGGGGTGTAAGAGGATGACTGGTACTTGAGGAATGAAATTTCTGATCTATTATCTGTTAGTGAAGGAAATAATTTACAGAGGTGAGATAGATAGAGACATACACATATATCTTCCAAGTTGTCATAGTTTCATATTTTGCCTTTGGCCCCACTGTACCGCCTAGTTTCTTTGTGTCCTGCAGTGCAGACTTCAGACAGAAGAAAAACCCTGTCCAAGTGTGCTAAGACTGGACTACTGTGGTTAAAATGGTTTCCCCTGGATCTCCCTCACAGCTTGCAGTTGTCTGATTTCAATCAGTGGCAGTTCTCTCCACATGTCTAGCCATCAATCTTCTCCTGCTCCTGGATGAGTGTGTCACAGCATGGTGCATGTTCCAGTTAAAAAATAGACTGCACTGCAGCTCTCCCTCCTCAGTCATTGATAAGTATTCCTTTGATATTTTTATTAAAAAAGAAAGAAAACACATTATGATATATGTTTCCAAAAAAAAAAGAAAAAAAATGCCAAAAAAAAAAGAAAGCCTCAAGCACACCAAAGCCTTGGAGGCTGTAGGAACAGCAGGAAGCAGGGAGGGGAATTCAGGGTTATGTGGTTATTATTGAAGCTATTGCTTGGTAAGTTACAGTTTGTGTAAGAGTGGAGGATTTCAATCTTTATTGCTTTCCACCCAGCACTGCTCCATTAATAAAAGTTCTCTGGGCATTGTGTGAATCTCCAGTGTTCATCTACTTCACACCCTTTCCTTCCCCCTCAGTGAATAATAACTGCAGTTTGAAAGCAGAGCTGTGTAGAGATCGAGGGGGGTTTGTAGAAAAACTAAGCCAAGCATATCATAGACTCTTGCTCTCACCTTTGGACTTTCTGGAAAGGGAAATAAATGTCAATTTCTCTGTTTTAATTCATCTTTTAGAACACAGACTAGTTTGTCAGTTGCCTAGACCAGCTTTCCTCTTCATGGCTGAGATACATGCACAGAAGTATCCAGAAGTTGACCAATAGAGGACAGGGTGACCTGTGTGCAGATAGGTGTACTTACCCAAAAAATAAACTCACTTTGTGAAAAAAATTGAAGCTACAGAGGGTCTGCATAATAACTCTGCTTCTGACAAAGCACTTTTCCATGACAGAGTTCAGAGCACTTTATAAAAGAAGGTAAGATTATTATTCTTGTTTTATAAATTGAAAACTCAGACACAAGGAGGAAAAGCAAATTGTGCAAGGAAGCAAGTGACTTTGAGAACTTTGAAACTCCTTTCTCTCATGTGTCAAGGTTGTATTTAGGAGGAGCTCTGCTTAATATCTCACCCACTAATGAGCTTTTGCTGTTCATATATTGAAGTCGATGAGATTCAGCAGTTAAAGATTACATAAATAGCCTTGAGTCAGTCATGCTTGAGCCTGTTTTTCATATACATAGCAAAATCCTTTTATTTCTTGTGCCGATAATTCTAATTTAGAAAAAAGTGAAAGAGGAAAGCAGCTAGCTGGGAAATAATCGCATTTAAGAAAAGCTATTAAAAACTTACCACTTGTGACATAGCTACTTCTTAAACTAAAATTAATGTCTTTCTGTTACATTGTTATACTCTGTCTTTCTAGTCAGCGATCTGTAGTGAAACCAATTGATTCTCATATCTCCACATATTTTTGAGAGCCCTTCTCTATATTAACTAAAGTCTCTAAACTGGAAAACTCACCCACAATCACACAGTTCATTTTCTTATGGAAAACCGTGTGATGAAAGCTGTAGGACTTACTGTTACAGCAGTTCACATGAAAACTAACTTCAGGATGAAAAATATGCCACCAACACTATTAATTAATAAGAAAGAGTTTTTATGGTCTATTTTACTTTTCATTGTGTATTTTGTTGGCTCATTTTTTTACACTGGGGACTAGTCAATTCTATTTCTACACAAAACAGCATACGCTATTCTCTCTTCCTCTTCTCTGGCAGGCAATTCTCAAAAAAAATGAATACACATAATAAATAATGATTAAATAGGCACGTTTCTAGAATATATTTTTTGCTCAATAGGATTCAATTCTTTAAAATTATGTAGAAGAAGATACAAAATCATTGCAAATGACACCAAAATTGGTAGTTATGAATAATAATGAAGACATACCATACCAGTACTGCACAGAATTCTGGGCTCATTAGTAGGTTACCCTCACCTGTATTACTGCTAAATGCCACATGGGATGGTTAATTAAGACTTTTCATTAAGAATGAAAATTACGATTTAGTTTTACAGGATGGCTGTCTGTCTTTAGGCTCAAAGTGACTCAGAAAAGGATTTAGTGGTTTTGCTGTGCAAACAGTAAATGCTGTCCTGGATGTATGTATAGGAGATGTCTACCTGATAGAAAAAGAGTTTTACTACTATAGATTACTGACAAAATCCCAGTAAGATCATTACTGTGATGTCTGTCCACTCCTGATGTACAAGTTTAAGTAGGATGTTGGTAATTTGGAAAATGTTCAGAAAAGAGCTATGAAAACAACTTCAGTGACAGAAATGAGAGAAAAATGCATCTTAATTTAGTCCCTAAAAAGTGCAGATTAAGAAGTGATATAATGATGGCCTGAGGATACTTCCCTAGAAAGATAACTGGAGAATATCACTTCTTAACAGAAAATGTCAGTACGGATGGAAGCTGAATCTCAGTAAATTCAGATTAGCATTCAAGCACACAGCTCTTTTCAATGAAGGATATTAACTGCTGAAAAAAAAAGTCTTATCTAGGAATACAATGGATTCTCTCTCCTGTGAAGTCTCTAAATCAAAGCTGGCTGTCTTTTTGAAAACACAGTTACAGTTCAGGCAGCAGCAGTGGATTTCATATTGGGAACATTTGGCAAAATTCTTTGGTCCTGTGTTATGAAAGAGGTCAGGCTACATGATTATTATCATTTTTCCTGGCCTTAGATGCTATCAATCTATGAAACATGGATTTAACTTTAAGTCTTACTCTAAATCATTTTACATTCATTTGACTTCAGTGGAGCCATTTAACATGGTTGAAGTTAAGCACACTCTCAAGTGCTTTGCTGAATAGAGGGAGACTTGCCCTCTTATAACTGACCACATGCCAAAATGCTTTGTTGAAATGGTGCTACAAGTCTTTGTAAGTCATCATAGGTGCAAATGAGAAAATCTCAGATGTTTGATTTTTTTTCATAGTTCTGTGTTCAGAACATACTCTTTTGCTTATAATATTCCACTCCACCCCACCACCCCCCCCCAAATCTTCATGTACTGTTCAACAGAGATCCCAAATGACACTGCTGCTTCCTGTCCTGTTTTCTTGCTCTAGGATTTAAGGAGAGGTCTGAGTCCTATATGAATCAGGAGAGTCATCTCAGGTACATTAGAGGGTTAAATGGACAGGCCACTTCTGTGACAGTGGAAAAAAACAATGCTTTAGGAGATGTGATTAGCTCTGCCTATGTACTTCAAGAAAGTAATAACAAAGCTACAGCTTTTCTTAGTGTAAACCGTAAGAGACTAAATCAAACCAAGCTGATGCTACATATAATGATCATAGAGGACTTTTCCACCAGAAATAGTAGTTAGTATTTCAAGCACTAAAGTGATAGTGTCTTAATATACTCTTTCACACTGGTTGTTTATTCATTGTTTAAGTTCAAAAACAATTCAGAGCATGCAAAATGATATTTAATGTAAGGACTTTCTGAATCTAAAAAAAATAATAAATCAGGCTTACCTTTGCACTATGTTGTGACTTTTTCCATTTTAGTAGCAACATTTTTGTGCAGTCTAGTAAAAAAACCCTCACCCCATGTCTTCACTTTCAAAAGGCAACAAAACTCACAAATTCTGTGATAAATCTTTCTGTGCTTCTTTAAAGGGTAGCTCACTTTTTAAAAAGATTTGGTGAGATGTATTAGTCAAGCCCTGAATTTCATGTTAAAAACAAATAAATCACCAGTGAAAAGCAATCAAGAATTTGGTACTGAAAAGACTTACTATAACACAAAAATGAAATACAGGCTGTGGAATACTGCAGGAAGTGCTTATAAAGTTCATTATCACTTTTCATATTTTCAGCAATTTCAAAAGCCAGAGAGAGTGAATATACTTATATTTTATCTCAATCTTTCACTTTGCTTTACAGTTCCTGCCAGGCAACTTGATCTGTAAGGCTGAACTGTAGAGGCATTCCTATTAATTTAGGTATTCATCTCAGCTACAGTATGCAGTGTTGATTCCTTGTTAGGCTGAATGGTTAAAGTGAGTATTTGCAACTTTGATTTACATCTTGCAAATTGTATTATTTATAGCAGTTTTGCTCTAAAATGTCTAGTTAGCAGAGTTCAGTGAAAGTTAAGATGACTTAAGCCTAATGTTATATCATGCATGCTGTACGGTGCTGACTTTTGCTATGGGAGAGCTTGGTTCCATATTTAAAACACAGATCACAAAGAAGCACAAACCAGAATTCAGCCTCAGCTAAAGTAACCCACAAACATCTCATTAAGTCATTTCACACACAATATCAAAAGCTGAAAACATAGCTACGTGCTTCCATTTTCCACCTCCCTGCACAATTTTAGCTTTGAAATGGTTTTCTACCACAGGAAGTGATGGCACATTTTGTCTTTGATATCCAGGTCAAACAGATTCCCCAAAAATGTAAGAGCACGGGATGACTAGAGTCAAGTATGGCTCAGTAAACATTACAGTTAAGAGCTTCCTTTTAACTAATATTGCCTCACTGATCCAACTTTAAAGTACAGCCCCAGAAACAACTGAGAGAGGACAAGGAAAGTTGGAAACTGGAAAACTGTAGGAATTCCTGAAGAGGAAAAGTTTTATGCCAGCTTCACCATTAAAGGGAACATGATCAGTTCTAATCATACCAAGATTTTCATTCAGTCCTAGGATGATCTATAATTCCTGTGACAATCTTGTGCTGGGCTTCACCACAGAGATTCTGAATAAGTAAAAAGTCTGAAAACAAGGAAATTAAGAAAGAAAAGAATACCTTATATGCCAAACCACCTGCCTGAAGACAAAAAAGTAAGACTTTTGCTGTCTTGGGTAATTGCATATAATTATGTTTTTTCATTTCAACATTTCATTTCATACTTGACGGTGGCAGAAAATTCTATATTGCATTGCTGCTTTTCTTCAATTAAAAATAATAACAAAATAATATTTGGAAATGTCTCCTCATTTCTGGATTTACAAAGTTATTATGGAACCTGGCTAAATTTTTTGAGTCAAAGAAAAGATTCTCTCCTTAAAATTATGTATGCAAAGAAAGGAAGACTGAATCTTTGCACAGAGTGCTTGCCAATGTCTTGTTAGACCGAAATTACTTTCCTAACCCGATCAGTGTGTAATTTCTTACAGGTCTAGTGAGATTAATTGCACGGTGACAGACACAGAGCTGTCTCTTGCAGGTTATCCTATAGGTGACAGACATAGAGCTGTCTCTTTCAGGATATCCTATAGGTGAGGTTGAAGGGACATGACCTTGCATAGTGGATTCCTGTAGGCATGGGGTGGGGGTTATGAACTTTCCTCCTGCCACTAGATCTCTTAACAGCTGATTACAATTCTGCATCTTAGCCTTTTTAAGGGTGTAATGTAATTCAGCCTTTCTTCTTAGCAGATCATTTCCCTTTTCGATCCAGACTTTTCACTATGGCCTGCAGATCTGTTTTAGCAAAGAAGGCCACCAAAACTATGTTTTGAGGCATTAGACTGCTTCCCCACAGACATTCACCTGGCATTTTTACTCTTCAGTCTATGCATTGTGCAAGAACATAGAAGAACACAATGCCCCCTTTTTTTTTTTTTTTCTGAAAGGAATGGTGCTTCTTTCGTGTATTTTGCACATAACCAAGCTACTGGGCCTACATTCCAAGTAAGTTCAAATGTCAGAAACTACATCTAAAGGGCCACATTAAAGAGATCTAAAATGAGCCCAGTCTTTTTATATAAAGAAAAGTAAAAGCTCTCCAACTTAACCTAATAAATTACTGTTATAAAAACAGTTTTATGCAATGTGCAGAAGTCTAAGAAAAACTGTTTTAATGGTTATATAAAAGAGAGATTTGCAAATCTGTGAATATAAGTTAACATTATGCATTTTCCAAGTAAAGTGAAAAAAATAGGGGCTAAAAATTACCAATGCAAAATGCAGAATAATGGAGTCTCAGTTTCTTTTTCATCCAATCAACTACCTTGAAAATGAAAAGTCTGTTCTACAAAATTCCTTTCATATGTTAGATTAATTTAACTTTGGAAGTTGAGTACTCAGAATCAAGTGCTGTGCCTGCACTTTCCATGACCAGCTGAAGGATATGAGAGCAGACAATGACTGAGCAGAACTCTCATGAGTAACTCACATAAAATTTCAACTATGTTGCATTCAATGGGCTTTTGGCTATTGACTTGAATGAGGTCAGGATTTCAATCATGTTTATCTTAAAAAACTCTGCGTCACATCTGAGAGAAAAGGAAACCAAGTAATTGTCAGGAAAAAAAAAAAAAAAAAAGAAGTTTTGGGGGGCTGAGTTTATTTGCATCAAGATTTAATTCCCCTAATTAGTGTTGGCTGAAAAATAGGGATTTGTTAAAAAATTGCAGAGCACTGAATTTACTTGAAACTCCCCTTCTTTCTGCTCAGGGTGAATGAAGATTAAACTAAAATCAAATTATGGCCTTACCCATCTGAAGATGTTTTACTGTAGTATGTGAAACCTTTGTGTTTACATGAATGATCATTTATTTCATTTCCTTTCAATCCTTCCAATATGTTTGTTTCAGTTTGACACAAATTCTTTTCTTTTTTATGGCACATTTTTCACAGAGCTTCATATAATTGATATATGATAACACATATGCACCTAGAAAAAAATTTTTTCAACTTTCAACTTACTGCTGAAAATTGAAAAAAACGACCCCTGAAGTCAGACATTTGATTAAGACAGAATAACAGATATTCAGTAATAAAACTATGAAATAACAGTAATAAGTGTGTTCAAAATTAGTATGTATGTGGTTTAAACCTGAATATGCATGGCAAGTCACAGTGAAGAGAAGGTGGCCTTCTTGCCTAGACACTATGTAGCATGCAACCTTCTAAAGATGTCATCTGTTGTAAAAGCCCAGAGCTGGCTTACCTACCCCTTTTGAAAAGTGACACCTTTTAAAAATGCCCTCAATTCAGCCTCTGCTTTTTCCTCTAAACATTTCTGTAAGCACTTTTTTTCTTAATGAATTGTCATTTTTGCTCCTAATTTTCAGCCACATTTAATAAAATGTAGTGTACAGCCTTCACAGACATGTTCTGTAATTCTGCATGCAGGGCTCAGCACAGCAGCATTCCAGAAACTGACTGGCACCTTGGCCAGGGAGCAATGTAAATATTAAACAATATTAGATAACTGGGTTAGCCATTGTTGGATTATCCTGTGATCTAGACACCTTCTCATCATTCAAATGTTTTTAAAGTTTCCTTTCTTTTTAGTGTTAAGTTACGTTCTACAAGAAATTATATTTGTAGGTGTCAATCAAGCCCATGCAGTTATAAAAATACAGCACATTGTTATCTTGTTTTTCCTTCTCTGGTGGAAAACAGCTTTAGTCTCTCAAATGTTTCCTGAGCATTGTCCCATCTCCAGAGCAAAGGTATACTTTCTGTGAGGAGACCCAAAGTGTCCAGTTTTGCAGAGGAAATGGAGCTAGCACCTCATACAGTCTCCAAACACTGGAACTAATTTGGATTTCTCTCCTCATTCATACACTCAGCCTTCTCCCCCCACTCTGCTCCACCTGTTTTCCTTTTCTACTGAAGTCATACAATGAACTGATGACTGAAGACTTTCCTATTCACAAACCTTGCTATTTCTTTCCAAGTCAGGACACAGCATGATAGCTGCATTTAACCATATTTTGAATTTTGGGCCAATTTCAGCATGGTACCACCCTGTACAATCTGCTGAAGTCAGTGAGATTACATGAAGAGGAATTCAGGTCATCATTACTTGTTTTCCCAGGTCGCTATGAACACTAGAAATCACATAGAAAATTTTCATTTATTTTGTAGCATCTCGCAACTTTAACTCACTTTTTCCTTATTTTTCCTGTTTGGTGTCTCCAGGCACTGTGCAGTGCTGCTTCTCTTCCTGAATCATCTTCAGCATCATTCAATACCTGCAACCTGTTGGACACTCACAGCTTCATTCATTCATTAATTCTATTTCCCTTATCAGCTTTCTGGTTCACTTCCCCATACATAATCTGGTTACCCCCAGGCAGTGTCTCCCTGCATCTTACTGCACTCCCACAGCTGGGAATCTGCCTCTTCTGTCATTTCATGTGCCCAGCTGAAAACTACCAGAGTATCCTTAAAGTACCTCTCAACTCACTGGCCACTCTGAAAACCCAAAGTGCCTCCTCTATCCCAAGCAGCAATTTCTTAAAAGATGATACTCTCCTCCCATCAGCTCTAATGACCAAAACCATTTTTGATTTGTGTGTTCCAATGCAGGTACTTAATCATCTTAGTGGGAGTATCCTAGCAGTACCAGGAAGCCCCAGTGTTCCTGAAGTTTCATCCAGAAAATCTTTTGGGGAACATAGCAAGCGAGTGCTTTGCCTTAAAGGACATACAATGCAGTCTCTAGAGGGGGTGGAAAAAAAAAAACCAAACCCAACAACAACGAAAACAAGACAATGGCTGAGAAGAAAGATCAAAATACACGCAGGTGACATATCACAGAGGGTAATGACAGAGGCAACCTTCCTGGGGCCAAGGTCCTCACTTCTCCACCTGAACTGCAGGTATAAATAAATAAGACTCAGTTGTATATGACCAGAGAACACTCAGGCCAAAAAACTCACAAACCAAGTGCTTTACAGCTGAATTTGTGTTTGGATGGCAGCGATCTGGGGCAGTGCCCCACACATTGCTCAGGAGTAACGTAAGTGCTGAAGATGGGATGGTCACAGCATGTGCCACATCTGTTATTTGCCAAGGGAAGGTCACTGCATCTGTGGTTTTGCCACCAGCTCCTCAGAGCAAACACATTCACTACAATACAACACTACATTACTACATGCAGCAGCTGCAAGAGGATCACTTAAAATTGCATAAAGCATTAATCTGAACTCTGAGACAAGTTTGGTACCACACGGTTGGACATAAGCCAAAGTGTCCTGTGTAGTAAAGGGGAAGGGGGGAGGGAAGAAGAGAAAGAAAGGAAAAAAGAAAAGACAGTCCTGTCAGTGGTTTTAAGCTGCCTTTTTTTTTTCTTTCTTAAATGGAAAAATTGTTACAAATGGGTTCTTCAACATATGTTATTAATTTCATTGTACTGGCTTCTTGCCAGTTAAGCATCAGTCCTGGATTCTGTGCTTTCAGTTTTAACTAGTAAAACTCATGAGATCATTAACGAAAATGGACACTAAACTTTATTTTATTTTTTTCTTTTCTTGCACACAACTGTTATGGAGCAATGGACTCTTCTGAAGGCTTTTATTTAATAAAGCTTCAGCTTCCTTTTTTTTTTTTTTCTTTCTTTTTTTTAATACGGAGATGTGTTCCTCAGCAAAATCTGGTATTTCTACTATAAACAAAGCAACATGTGAAGGACTTCAAACACATTTACTGGTACTGGCAAGAGTAACAAAATCAGAAACTTTAAAAAACACTCATAAATGTTAAATAACATTTCATAAAGCTACACTGTGATTTACTTCGCTCAGTATGTATACGTGCGAGCGACCAAAGTGGTACTGAAAAATAACAATGAAAGAGAATGTGGTTTGATAAAAATATCTACATATGGAAATGTTGTTTGAATGTTATTAATGTTTGAATTGGCTTGCAGAGAACTGCAAAATTGACTTGAAGAAAGAATGCTGTTTCATAGATTTCTGTGCAAAGCAGCATCTCCCACATTGCGAGAGCCATGCTGAGCCCTTAATCCAGCGCATACACTTGCTGTAGGTGTGGGCAGGGAACACATGCTCATTTAAAGAAAGAACTGGCTTGTTTTGCAAGTGGAAACTGGCATTATTCACCCCAAGGAGTGGAAACAGAGATTTGGAGCTGCCATGAAAATAATGTTCTTACTGGTCACTAAGGGTGCCTAGTGTTGCTGTGCTGTTGCACCCCAAATGCCTGCAGTCTCCAATCCCTGGCTGCTTCCCAGCCAGTCCATGATGAACAAGCCCATTGTGAAGGCCTCTGCAACCACTTCTCCCAGTACCCATCTCCAGGACTAAGGTGAAGGCTGTGATTTGTAACCCAGCAAATGAGAGGAAAAAAAGGCTTTTTTAAAAGCTTGGACCCACTCTGCCTCCTGATTACCATCTGACACGTACACAAAGCAGATGTTGGATGATGGGCACTGGACTTGGCAGAGGAAGTCAGCACCAATGCCTAGCAAACCTTATATATTGTATTTATCTACTTCATTGTACTTGTAAAGAAACTGTTTAAGAAATGAGAAAGTAAGTTTCACAACAGGCATAGTCTTTATGGTTTACTAGTACATATTAAAAAAACCCTAACCTAAATAACTAAATTAATAACTACATATTCACATTCACCAGTTCTACCAATATGCACAATAACAAGACTAGAGAAATGCATGGTCTTATTACTTTTATCGTTGTCCTTAATTCCCTTCCTTCTCTCCTGTTGTTTAGTACACACTTGTATTATTACACCATGTCTAAAATTAGATTGCAAGATCAGGCTTTCATGTGAAATATTCAGTGCTACTTTCTTTAGGCAAGACCAGGAATTCTGCAGAAAAGGCCTTTTTTCACTACTTTTTATGTCTTAGCCTGATCCTGCTGCTAGCAAATGAAAGAATGTCTTTTTCTTCACTTCAAAGAACCTTGGGCTGGGCCATGCTGCCAGCCACCACAACATGGCATACTTGTTAGATAAAGGAAAATGTATGTGTGCCTGTATAAACAGCTCATCTGCTAGCTAGAGGAGATTAATTCATACTCAGAGATTTCTTTTCTAATTAAAATATTCTGATTCAAATTGAACCAAAGCCCTTCTCCTATACCTCAACACCCCTGCAAATTATGCTAGAAAGAGATACAGGAATACACCCTCCCATTCTAAAAATGCAGAGACCATAGCAGATAGATAAGGATATGCAGATGTAATCTAATGCATACACACAAATGTATGCACAGTTTCCAAGGAAGTCTCTGGTACATCCTTAGAAAATGTCTGGCTAGATAAAGGCTACAGATCACTATCACTACCTTAACTGTCTATCTCTTCCAACAAACCCTTCCAACAAACTCTTTTCACAGCTTCATGGTAAATACGTTAAGATGTTTTCTTTGGTAAAGAATGATAAATTAGAAATTAAAGTGTCTATTTAAGCATTTATGTAATTTCAGCTCGAATCCGTGTTTTACTCAGAGAGTCCGCTGTGTCTTTAATTAAGTGCTTGTGTTCCATACGTATTTATAAATGTAAATTTCCCCCTCCTCTCAGATGATCTGAGAGAACAGGTACTTTAAAGCATAATGTGGCATTTTTAATATATCCTTATGTTTGTATGATCTGTTCAATTCCCAATTGCTTTTCTTTCATCCTCAAGAATATTGCTGGTCCTGAAAATCCCCCCAAAAGTATCTGGCTTCTAGATCTCCTCAGCTGGTCTTGGCAAGGACAGGCCACAATAATTGATGAACCTAAACCTAAAAAGAAAGGTGGTACTCTTTCAATTTCACTGATTGTCTCAGAATGCATCCTTGAGACAATGGATGTTTAGGTAATGTTCAAACCTATATTCATTGATCAAGATTTACCTCACCTAACTTTAGGCATATGCAAGTTGGTTGGCTAAGGCTGTGTCTACATCAGCATTTTGTTTGCAGGCAGCATCATGGTTTTGAAGTGAATCCTCTGATCACTGTCCTTTACTGCACATCAGTTTGATTTACAGAGCAGTTTCAGTGGGTTGAAGCTGGATTCTTCTAAAGGGAAATGAGTCCAGTAGATCCAAGATCAAAATGCTTTCCAACCCCTAGTGGGGGCATAAGGGTGCTAATGCTGGAATGGACTGCATGCAGTGCTGATTTTGTGCCCTGTGAGTACCAAAGCTGCTTTGTTCTTCTAGTCTGTTCCTACTGCACTGAGATACCTGCTAATGCTGACAGAGTCCCACTCTCAGTTGGCCATGTCAAGCCTCCTTTATTGGCAGTAGAAATAAATAAACAGAGGTAAATCATCTTCCATATCCGAAACAGCTATCTCAAGACAAGATAAATGGAAATGACAACCAGCTTAGATGTGCACAGTGAACTTTGGTGTCCTAAATGAAGACACTCAATCCCTGTCCCACATGCACAAATCTAGATATACTTAACAGTAGGTGAACAACCAGCTGTAGACGACTGGCATGTGGTGCACAGAAGGAATGATGATGCAGCCCTACATGGCAGGAGGGGATGTGACCCTCAATCGAACCTATCCTCAGGGTCTCATCCTGGGACCCATGCACAAGTGTGATACAAGCTTGGGGCAGGACTTACAGCACTGAATGTACATGGGAACAAGAAAGGGCTTCCCAGTTTCTAGCACTGTAAATGATCTGCCCATTCTTGACACCTCCTGCAAACTCAAAACTTAAAAGCCTCAGAAGTACTGCACGTCCTTCTCTAAGTTCTTTATACTTCTCTATATTTTACCAAAGAAAGAAAATAAAACCTCCCTCAAAGAAGCAAATATTTGATACAATTATAAATAAAATTAAAAACCCCCAACATTAATCATTCTCTAGAGACTTTCGAAACTCTCCTGGATATGTTCCTCTGTGGCCTGCCCAAGGCATTGTTGTGCTGGCAAGGGGGTTGGACTAGATGATCTCCAGAGGTCCCTTCCTACCCCTACCATTCCATGATTCTATGATAATTAAGGACATATAGAGCTGATCTGCATTGATAGCACCTATTTCACAGAAGCTTTATAGAATCTACTCTATACAAGTATCATCATAACATACAGAATAAATATTGTCTTCTTTTTTTTTTTTTCTTAAAATTAACTTCTATGTTCCAAATTGAGAGTAGTTTTATAGTTTAATTAATCCTATGACTAGTTATGGTCTTTCTGAGAACTTCTGCACTATCCATTTTACAGAGCCCTAAGAACTCACTGTAGCAGTTGCCAAATATGTAAATTTTGCAGCAATTTAATTTTCATTGCTCATGAAAAATGGCCTTGTAAGGTTTTGAATGAATGCAGTTCTTTGGTACTGAAAGTGCTTTTTAAAATACAGGAAAGATTTTTTTTGTTATCCCGTACTGCAGTAGGGGTTAATAAACACTCTAAACATGAAAGTTTAACAGAAAAAAAATACTATATTTGATTGATTATTTTATCAAAACATTCCCTTTCTGATCTCAGAGGAAGAGTGAAGCCAACCAGAAATACATCAATGATTTTGTCATCTGTCAAAGATTTATTAGATAACATATTTCACAAAAAAAAAAAAAAAAAGAGATCTGTTTGTCACATATGCTTGAGTAATCTATTAAACAGGCATGACTTCAAAGGATACTTAGGTGCAATAACCCATTCACACAGAACAAGTGGCAGGACTGGGATGTAACACTTGCAAATTTAAAGAAAGTGGCATAAACTTATCCTACGGGAAGGAGAAATACCTATATATATGGCAAAAGGTGAAGTAAACTGAATTTGTGTTCTGGTTATCCATAGCTACATACTAGTTATGACTATAAATTTTTAGTAGATATGCTGCTCTGTCAAGATCAAAAGTTTCTGTGGTATGTGCTGATTTTAAAAACATTTTGTTTCCATAGTGAATGACAAGATACATGTGCTTTTGAGTTTTACTACAAAAATACATCTTTGATTTTACAGTTTATATATTGGAATATAAAAATTGATATCTGAAATAAAATTAATTGGAGTCTACAGTTTCTTTGACATAATAAATTTTTAACAGCTTGGTTTACAGGATATATTTTAATATATTTTTTTATATTTCTCCTTCTGACTTGAATCAAAATTAATTTCATTATATTTAAATTTTGCAGATTTTAATTCTGACAGGTTCAGTTACCTAGGCATTGAAGCACTTCTGTTTTATATAGTGTTCCTTCCTCAACCCCAGATGATGTGTGGTCAAGAAGGAAAATAAGGAAGTATCAGCCTAGGTAGTAGCATTTTGTTTCTGACTGCGAAACACAGCACACATGACAATTACACTTTCTTTTCTGTTATGGGAGGGCATGTCTTATGACATGCACTTTTAAATTGTACATGGTACTATTGTTCTTACTCATAAACATAATATCAGATATGATAAAGTGACCTAATTTGTTAAATAATTCATTGTACCTGTGACAATATTTACATGATTGAAAACAAAATTCTTCCTGTTCATGTTGCCACTTGGTGTCTTGCAGTTTTTTTAATACTTTGCTGTTGAAATGCTTTCTATCATAGTTTGGACTCCACCCCATTTTGTCTAGGATGTTGAGCACTGAGAAGTACACAATCTTTTTACCTTTGGACATGTGCAGTGAAAAGCAGAAAAGTGAATTACACTTGCCCTAACAGAAAGCATCTTGGTGTTGCCAACACAATGTGTCATTTGTTTGTGCACACTGAGGATCAGGATGAGGACACTGAAATATAGTATCCTAACCTCTTGGGCTAGTAGCACAGAAGGAGGAGGAACAGTTTAAAAAGAAATGAAACTAATTAAAACATTCAAACTCCAAAATTTGTATTGATATCCTGTTCAATAACACAGTCTGGATGAGTGACCAATATTTTCATTTTCTCAATTTTGAAAATGTTCCATTTTAGATACTGGGATCTGTGAGTATATTAATGGTATTTACTTCTGACAATAAAAATCTTCCTGGTATTGACTGCATAGATAAATAAATATTTTTATAGTGATAAAAAAAGGGAAGATCTTCACAGAATCACAGAATCACAGAATGTTAGGAGTTGGAAAGGACCTCTGAAGATCATCGAGTCCAACCCCCCCCAACAGAGCAGGAACTTGACAAACTATATATATATAAGGTGTTTTAATGCTATGATTTCAGCTCATATGCATTTCCACCAAGAAAAGCTGGTGATGATTGCAAACATTTGAAGCCAAAGAAGCACCAGTGCCTGTGAGAGAGAGGTTGATCAGGTTATGAAGAGGTCTTACAGGGCATGTCATCAAAAACAAGGAGGCTGCACTGTCAGAGAGCTGGATTCATAGTGTCGTCATGTCCCCACTATGTTCCTGTCAAAAGAACCAGCTTGCAGATTGCCTCCTGGAGATCATCACATTTTTACTGAAAGCTACTGAAATACACAGTCAAATTTGGTTTGGGAACCACACACCATCGACTTCAGGCTCCTAGATACCTTTTACCCTTCTGGAAATTCTAAATTGCCTCTTCAGCTCCTAACATGGATTTCAGCTCCTGCAAAGCTCAGCAAACAAGGCTGGAAAATAAGTTGAATCTAGAAAATGTATGTGAAATCAGAAAAAAGAAACTGGCCTTCATCAGACAGGCACTGCCCTGCAATGTTTAGCTTGTTACGTTTTACTCTTCACTCTTTTCTAAAGATTAATTCCTTCTCAATGTTCAAAATAAAGAGATGATAAATTATTCCAAGGAAATGCAAAGTTTTAATTCCCATTCGTAGCAGTGAATGGATGATGGAGGGAGATAATTAGTTTCAAACTTCCATGATGCTCAGCCTATCTAGAAATCTCCACATGCTTCTTGTTCCTGCAGACATCCCTGTTTTTCAAGTCTCCTGGAAAGCTTTCATCAGCATGTGACTCTGTAAATGGCAGGCTCATTTCAATTCTGGAGGCCTGATGCCTGTCCCTGGGGAAAATATCCTGGCTCATCTTGGCCACGGTTTGAACACACACCTTTTGGACAGGAACTTGAGCAAATTGAAGCATTGATTTGCCTAACTGCCCCAGATACTGTGCTTGAAACCTTAGGGCATCAGCTTAGTTTATACCAGATACAGCATCACTATGTACTTTTATTTCACTGCATGTTTATAGCAGGGCATTGTCTTGTACAGTTCTCCTTATCTGCACTTTTAATGGGTGTTTATAGTTTGTGGCAAGCAAATAAATAAAACACCCTTTTAGAATTAGAAAACTGAAATGTAATACATATAAACCAATCAAGGCATTCCTGCAATCTGACAATGATTAACCACAGCAGCAGCAAAGCAAAGCTGTTTGTATGTCTTGGAATTAAAAAAAACCTAAACCCTTCCAATGACCTTTTTCATACATTAGTAACCCCAACTGTTAAATATACCATGTGTTAGATTGAGCTGATCATCAGCAGTCAAATAAGATTTTGTTTGCCTGAACTTTGAAGTGATTTTGTTGACTGTGCAGCCTACATGTGCAATCCTGAGGCCTTTCAGCAGGACTATGTTGCTAGCTCGCCTGGCTGTGCTGCCCGCACACTCGCTCAGATTTGCCTGGAATGCTGTGGTTTTGCAGTCCAGATGTATATGTTGGTGGTGGATTGGGATTTTTTTTAATTTTTTTTTTTTTTTTTTAAATAAATGGGGCACAAGGAAAGCAAAATAAATGTTGTGAGTTTTCATGTGAAAACGTGGCTGGGAGATTCTGAAGTATAGTAAGATTATTAAAATAAGAAAAACTTTTCTACGTCTCTTTCTCTTAATTGACTGCCTGAATATTTTCTATCTAAAAATGATTTTTCAACAATGAGGTCCTTCACAAATATGTATCAATTATTATGAAAACATGTTGAAAAAACAATTGGATCAGTTCTGTTAATTTTCAGTGTTAAAATGATGCATCAACAGAATTGTTCAAAAGTTACTAGATAGGAGTTTATCTAGCTTGGAGAGAAGGAGGCTGAAAGGCAACCTCATTGCTCTCTATACCTTCCTGAGGAGGGGAAGTGGAGAGGGACATGCTGATCTCTTCTCCTGGGGATCTAGTGATAGGAGACATTGGAATGGATCAAAGCTCTGCCAGCAGAGATTGAGATTGGACATTGGGAAACATTTCTTTACTGTGAGGGTGGTTAAACACTGGAACTGGTTTCCTAGAGAGGTGGTCAATGCATCGAGACTGTTAGTCTTTAAGAGGCATTTAGACAATGCCCTTAATAACAAGCTCTAACTTTTGGTCAGCCCTGAAGAGGTCAGGCACTTGGACTAGATGATAATTGTAGGTCCCTTCCAATGGAATACTCTTCTTCTCTTCTCTTCTCTTCTCTTCTCTTCTCTTCTCTTCTCTTCTCTTCTCTTCTCTTCTCTTCTCTTCTCT
>WTSP01000329.1:66294-112109 GCA_025331215.1 Actenoides lindsayi | reverse complement strand
TTTTTTTGTTTTTTGTTTTTTTTTTTTGTTGTTTTTTTGTTGGGGGGGGGTGGGTGGGCGGGGTTGTGTTGGTTTTTTTGGTTTTTTGTTTTTTTTTTTAGTTTAAATGGCTAGAATATTTACTGTGGGTATGTTCAAACCCAAAGTGACAAACGAACAGTCTTTAATATGAACCCTGATCTTGGAAAACATTTGTTGGTTTCATAAAGTTTTGGGTGTACAACAAAGGAATAAATAAACCCACATACATACAGATACAGGTAGATTTATAGATATATAGATACGTATCACCATATAAGTTTCTACATAGGGAATATACAGAATTGTAATTCATCTGGAGTAGAACAAGGAAAGCCCAGTGCCAAATGTTTTTGATAACAAATGTTTTTCACATCTTCCCACTCTTGCCAATATTTTTCTGCTCTTAAAGCATAGTTATTATCTAATGCTTACTCCACTAGGCTCCCATTCAGGAGACCGTCTGCATTGAATATCTTTATTAATGAGTCTCAAGGCTGTTAACTAATCAGTTTTGTTGCAGTGTGAACATGCAGGGGATCAGATACAATCAGGAAGTTTAGTAGCAGATTTTAAATAAGGCAATTCCCACCAATTTGACATTCAGTTATTCCCCAGAATGGGCAGCCTCCCCACTTTCTGACGGTAGTATTTGGTGCTCACAAAGAGCTTTTATAGTTGGTTTCTGAAGGCTGGAGCAGTGACTACACACAAACTTTTCCTCCTTTTGGGGGTTCACTGCTCTCATGCAGCTGTTGTTTTAGCCTTTTGTAGAAATAGATTTAAAAAATAGGCTCTTCCTTACGTATAATTGTTGATGGCATCTGGAGTAACAAGGGTGGGCACATTACAGTAAATGGTGTTTAGCAAGAAATGTGAAAACAAAGAAAGCCACATAGGAAAACACTGACAAAACCATACAAATATGTGGCTTATCTATTTTGACTATTTGCTTTCTTTATATTTTGGAGGTTTTCACAAGAACTCATGTGGCCTTCATTTCCAGGCACACAGTATGTAGTTTCAGGATT
Source organism: Actenoides lindsayi (assembly GCA_025331215.1). Taxonomy (NCBI): domain Eukaryota; kingdom Metazoa; phylum Chordata; class Aves; order Coraciiformes; family Alcedinidae; genus Actenoides; species Actenoides lindsayi. Next base: position 111,060 of record WTSP01000329.1, on the reverse strand, counting down.
CTCCAAATGGAAAGAGTAGTCTGAAAAACTGAATATAATTAGATATGGAATACTTTTAACAGCTGGAGGGATTTCACACTTACAGCCCAATTTACAAAACTTTGGGTTTGGCACAGTTTCAACACTAGCACTGGAAGTAATAATTTCCCTGGCACTTTTTTGGCTCCTGAAATTACTTATGTCTATACATATATCATTTTAAAATCACGCACACACAAAAAGAATACTTCTACCTGGTTAGTGATAAATGAAGCAACTTTAGCAGTAGTGTCAGAAAGAAGGCAGAAAAACTTGATCCTGCACAAGATCCATACTTAAAAATTACTGCTAATTTCTCTCCTGTTTATAAAAGGTCTTGTGGAAGTTTTCTGTGTCACTGAAAGTGCTTTAGACATTGTTCTGAAGTTATAATAAAGTTAATTTTTATGAGATTTGCAAGGAAAAAATATTAGCAAGTAGTTAGTACATCACATATGGTAGCTAGGAAAGCAGATTTATCAAGTAGATGGACTAGATACCATTTCTGAGACAAAGTCTAAAAGAAATGAGAACAATATTGACATAAGGAACAGATGATTATACTTATAATTTTTGTGTCTTTTCCTGGCCATGTTTTAATAGCAGAATAAGAAGTCTATACAGACTGAAATATCTCGTAAACTACAGTCCCAGTTATTCTTGTTCATACAGCTCCTGTGCATGATCTCCTTTCACTTTTGAGGCCTTAGTGAACACTAGGCACTTAAAAAGAGGGACTTTTGTGTTGCACAGCCTCCTGTAGATATATGTTCACGCACTCAGGATCAGTCTCATGGAATGGATGCATTAATGCATTTACAGTGATGTATTTATTTATTTACTTATTTAAACTTCATTTCCCACCTGCCTTACACCACTGGTAAATCACATACTGCCTTCTATTTGGAGGAAGAGGGGCTTACTTACTCCATCCATTAGGGTCTGGCCTGGGAGTCTGTGGGATTCAGGCCTTTACCAAACATGCTGATAACAGGCATGGATTTGGTAACTCAGCTACCGGAAGGAACCAGCATTGTGGAAAGTCATCTAATTCTGCACACCAAGTAACCATCTCAGAGTGAAATCTCTGGCTTTACCAGGTCTAGGTTGGCTTTGTATTGGCGACGAGGTGCTGAGAAGACTGAGGTGCCTTCAGCAGTGCTCCAGGACACACACTGCTTGAGGTGGGTTTTTTTTCTTTCAGAGAATGCTGACCTCTCCTCAAACTTTCAGCCATGATGGAGTTTCATTAAGGTATTGCATTATGAACAGAATTAGTTTTTCCCCTAAAGGCAAAAGCAGACTTTGGCTCCTCCCCCTATTCCATCCCTCTGGAAACAACTTTAAAATTTTGCAAAATCGAATGCTGTAACTAAAAAAACCCTATTTTCCTTTGTAGTGCCAAAACGTGTACCTCTACCATTAATCACCACAAGGGCTTACTCCAAATTCCAGTTAATTGCAACAACAAACATGGGTTGTAAGCATTCATTGATAACTCAGGTAGACAGGAAGCAAGACATAAGGACAAATTCTTCATTGATCCATATGTTTAATATATAGCATTTATGTTCATAGAATCATAGAATCACAGAATGGTTTGGGTTGGAAGGGACCTTAAAGACAATCTAGTTCCAACCCCCCTGCCATGCACAGGGACACCTCCCACTAGACCAGGTTGCTTAAGGCCCAGTCCAACCTGTCCTTGAGCACTTCAAGGGAGGGGGCATCCACAACTTCCCTGGGCAACCTGTTGCAGTGTCTTACACCCTCACTGTAAAGATTTTTTTCCTGATATCTAGTCTAAATCTACCTGCATCCATATTAAAGCCATTACCTCTTATCCTATCAATACAAGCCCTTCTAAAATGTCCCTCCCCAGCTTTCTTGTAGGTCCCCTCCAGGTACTGGAAGGCTGCTATAAGGTATCCCTGGAGTCTTCTCTTCTCCAGGCAGAATAGCCCCAACTCTCACAGCCTGTCCCCATAAGGGAGGTGCTCCAACCCTTTGATGATCCACATGGCCCTCTGCACCTGCTCCAACAGTTCTATGTCCTTCTTTATTGGGGGCCCCAGAATTAGATGCAGTACTCCAGGTGGAATCATCTCTCTTCACCTGCTGGCCACGCTTCTTTTGGTGCATCTCAGTATATGGTTGGCCTTCTGGGCCACAAGCGCACATTGCTGGATCATGTTGAGTTTTCCATTGACCAACATCCCCAAGACCTTCTCCTCAGGACTGCTCTCAATCCATTCTCTGCCCAGCCTGTATTTGTGCATGCTTGGGATTACGCCAACCCAGGTGTAGGATCTTGTACTTGGTCCTGTTGAACTTCATGAGATTGGCATAGACCCACTTCCTGAGCCCATCCAGGTCTCTCCAAATGGCATCCCTTCCCTCCAGCATGTTGACCACATGACACAACTTGGTGTCATCTGCAAACTTGCTGAGGGTGCACACAATTCCACTGTCCGTATCTTAACACTATGGCTTGTTTCAGAAATAAAAACCAATTTGAGTAGTCTGAAAAGAGTTGTGTTTGAATACATATTGTTAGCAGGACAGTTTTTTTGCTAGACAAAAGTTACTACAAAAAATATCAAGCCATAAATAGTTATTTGGATAAAATAGATACAGGAGTAAGAATTTAATTTGCTTGTACCCAGTTCAGAAAAAGTAAAAAAAAAAATGAAGGCATATATTTAAAACTCTATGCCTGTCACATGTGTATTATTGAAACATTCATGTGTCTGATCCACAGTCCTCTAAAACCAATCTCTCCCCAGCCTCTGGATCATGTGTGTATAATCAAACACACAGATAAATCTTTACCAGATTGGGTTGCAAATACCTACACTCTGTTCCACCCCATATCTAATAGATTTAATTTCTTTCCATGGACCTTTGTAGATGCCATCTTAAAAAAACACACCTAGCAACTCCAACAAGCAGCTGAAAAGGAGGCTCCAAGGGCTGTAAACCTTCTATGGCAGCTTGAAGGTGGCAAGTCCCATCACCTGCATCTCCACTAACATCTGCCAGCTCCAGGTATGCACGCCAACCATGCCCCTGTGTGCTTGTCAGAGAAAATCAGGCCGACGAGTTTTCCCAGCGCCTAGCGCAGGCAGCCTTGTAAACCATACTTCTCCATTTCTGTTTTTATTTTAGCACCTGTGAGGGGGGAGGCGAAATACAAGATATTCATGTGCCAAACAAAGGATGGATCAGGTGTCAGCTGACAATTGTCTCCACTAAGGAGGCAATGTCAGGAGCTGGTGAGATCAAACACTGGGAGGAAATATGGTTGTAATATTAATAAACACCTGTCTGGTATTACTGTACCTGCTGGACTTCTCCCAGCAAGATAATTAATCACCTAAGCCTGGCAAAACAATCTCCTAAGCCCCATCACCATATGCATTACAAGGTCAGTCTGAACTGTTTCCAAAACCAGTGCTGGAAACCCTGCAAACTCCAGACACAGGCTTTTGAGTCAAGGAGATCTGGCAGCTCCCATCCTTCCCCATGAGCTGGATCAAGAAGGTAGTACACCACAGAGTGTGAGTGTTTCAGGGCACAGCAGCATTGGGGAGACAAGGGTGTGGGGCTGGGGAGGTGCCTGACACCAGGCACTGGAAGGGCTTGTCCACTCATTTGTGTGCGTTGTGGTCTGATCTGTCTGGAGTGTTAAAACTCACTGTAAATAATGATGGACATCCTTCAGTTCCTTGAGGAAACTCTGTGGGATTACTTTAAACACATTATTTTGCAGGATCAGGGTCCAGCTTGGCCTTAGAGTCCCCTTGGTATAAAGAGGCCACTCTCTTGACCTCGCTGCAACTCCTGTGCTAAACTAGTGCTGCTAAAACATTCTGCCCTCCCATTTTTATCTTGCTGTGCAAACAAACCCTGATTAAGTTACATAAATAATACTAGCCCATTGGAAGCCATCCAGCCATTAAACCTCCTGATTCAGAGTTTAAGCCTGAGATCAGGATGAGGCCCAAAGCATGCGGAGTGGAGATTATCCCACATCTGCCAACCATGGTACGCCAGCATCTGCCAAGCACCTGGCGGGGGTCATGGTCAGATCCACCCTACAGATCCAGTACAGCAATTCCTATATTCGCTTCTCTTACTGAAGTGGTAAGATGTCGTCAGATATGTATTTCTAAGACAGATTGGCCTCTAACTGGACAGCACGTATGGCAGCCTCAGTTGAAGACAGTATGTTAGCAAAAGTAGATGTGCCCAGCTCCTGCAGCTCACATGCAGGACTGGTGCTATCAGAGGTGCAAATCCCTGGTCCGAGCTGTGCTGCCTAATTATATGTGCCTGGGTGAAGGTGTGTGCATAGAGCATAAAGAGCCTTTTGCATTTGCCTGATGTGCAGGCATTATCTCCTGAGAAATGGCATGAGAAGGCATCTGCAGGAATATAAACTAGTAAAGGATGTAGGTTAAGATCCAAGGGAAAAACTCCTGTTGTTTCAGCAGATCCCAGATTTTATCCATTGTCTCTATACAGTGTATCCCACTTAAATGAATGGTCTATTAGCCCTTCATCCTTCAGCTGCACACAGGAGTAATGCAGTAGCCCTATAGCAGTATAGTCATTAACACAGAACCAGTGTCCTTTGTGTCCCTGAACACACTGAGCATTTTTGTTTTGCTTGCCCATGATATCTTTCAGGCTTCTTTGTGCAGGTTCAAGTCCACAATAACTAACTTTCCTTCATCTGCAGCATAGTAGGCTCCAGCTATTGTAATAAAATATCTGTGATCCTCAGCAACTGCAATAGAACATTGTCTTGAGATCAATTTCCTTTTACAATAAAGTCTTGGCTTTGTCTCGGCATTTATGAAGTGGTGGGAGACCATTATCCATTGAAATTATCTCTTTCATATACTATATCATAAAAATATGTCCGTCTACATATAGTACTATAAAGGTATTTGGCTGGCTGACTGACTTTAGCCACCCAAGAAGAGTAATAAGTTCAGTAATCCTCTGGAAATGCATAGCCTGGAGTATTTTATTGCAACTAGTATGCAGTGCACTCTACAAAAACAAATCACAAAAACAATTAGATTTATGCGTTTACAATCCTTGATTGATACAGCCTTGACATAAATCAGAGTTAGAAAAATACACTGCTGGATTAGCAAACCATGTTATAATGGTGTGGCTTGCAATGTCATTTTGCTGAGATATTTACGATGTGAACAAAATCAATGAAAATCTTAAGCAAGTTGCTGTTGTTACAGGGTGCTATGAATAGGCTGTGCATCTAAGTTTTTAGTGTGTGCAAAACAAATATGACCAGGTTATAACTTGGAAAGGTATGTCAGGAGAGATTCTTGGACCATTGTCTGAGAATGGCTAGCCCAATGAACTCTAAAATTGCACTTGAAGAATAAACTTCTATCAATGTGCCATAGGCATGTCCTCATGACAGTAATGGACAGAGGTGGGATAGGGAAAAAGATCTTCAAGCATGTAGCTTCACAGAAATATCCTAAGATGCAGAGACTAGTGAAAATCCTATCAGACTTCACATCAGGTAACCAGAGAGCTTTGAAGTTTCAGTGTGGTCCACATCACTACATGGTCAACTCAGCAACTGAGACACTATTCATCAGGAATCATTTCTGCACAGCATTACTGTTAGTTTGCCTTCACACTGCAGCTCCTGTTGCCCACAGCACAGTATCTTTATCTTATTCCTGCATCTCTACAGAATTAAGCAATCAGAAGGTAGATTGAAGGCCTTTCTGGACCCACAATTAAATATAATGATGGGAAACAGGAGGGGGTAATTTCTCTTTGAAGCCATCATACCTAGAGAGAAACATTAACAAAGATACTGATTGAAGGAGTTGATATCTTCCAAAATAATACTACTACTTTTATTATAGTTTCTGTCAATCTGAACAGAAGTGTTTCATATCAGCCATCTTAAGGCTGTGATAAGATAGCAGGAAGGAAGGGACAAGACACATTGTATGCTGTTTTCAGAGTGTTCTGTAATTACATGGTAATATTTTAAGACACAAGTCAATCAAAAAAGTCAGAGACCTTATCCCGACCAAGTCAACAATTACACAGTAGTCAGAAGGCTAGTGTGTCCAGGGGGTTGCCACTTTCAGTGTAATCTGTGTGAATCAAAGTTTTACAGGAGGAGACAAAGTCACTGCTGGAAGAAATGATCAGAAGAAAATTCACAAGTGAATATCTGGAAGCTGGTTAAGTTAGCTGAGTGAATAAGCTGGACATGATGTCGGTCCATCTGAGGCCACATCATCTAATTTATACATAGCCTTTAAAACTGCCCAGATTGTTTACAGTTACCAGTAAGCAGTGCTTGTTTTTATGATCAGTCACAGCTTTTGACTCCTAGTTTTGAAAGAGAATAAATGGTTGTCTGTGTTGAGGGTGAATTAGACAGGGACTATGTGAGATAAGAGATTGGCTCTATTTCTGCTGTTGTGGACTTCAGCCAAAGAAGAAAGGATTATCACTACTAATACAGCATGGGACTTTGAGATGGTTTATCAGCTGAAGCAGAAGAAAATGTAATCCAAACTCAAAATGCTAAAGGGAGGTAACTAACATGGTATGACTTTGACAGTGTCTGAGCAGGGGTGCTGTTGGAGATAGCCTTTTCAAGCCTCTGCAATTTACACTTCAACAGCAGAAAATAAACATTTGAAATTTGGCTTCCAATTTGAGGTAAACAATGTACTTTTCTCCCTTTCTTTTGCTTCTGCTAGAGTTCAGAACCCCAAGGAATGATTTAACCAGTAATATTTATTATTGAGTCAAATCTCTTCATATTTGTACACTTTGAAGCCAGACTCACAGGCAACATGAATCAACATAGTTCTCTCAGAGTTGCATTGCTTTGCTCTGCTGATGTTCCAGTCCAAAAAGAATTGGAGAAGAATAAAACAGAGACTCTCAATTGCCAAGAATAGAAGAAAGTTAAAGTAAAAAAAAATGGACAAATAGTGTTGCTTATGAAGTTGGTGTATTTTCTCAGTACTTGCCTGTTACAGCAGAAGACCTGCAGATCAGGTTTGAATAGTTGACAAGCTGCAGGATGGGATCAGTTAACCTAGCACCGTGTTTTGGGAAGTAGTTTATCAATGAGTTTCTTTACAAAATAATCTGACAGCTCTTCTATATTCCACTCATTCTACTGACTCTGTACAGATTGGAAATCCTGCATCTGTCTCTGTTACTTTTAATCCTCTGGCTTTATTACCCTGGTTAGGAAGCTGATGACTGTAACGTGTCACTGTAATCAAAAGTGAGCAGTCAATTATTGATGAAGAAGACATTCTTAATATGATTTTATAGTCTCAACATTTTTGTTCCTGGACAATTTTATTACGTGAAAACAGGCCCGTTTCATAATAAAGGTGTGGTTAGCTGAGCTGTGCATGGAGAAGATTATCTGTATGGTGCCTGAACACCAGCACACAGGTGGTGAAGATCTCTCCATTCTCCACACACAGATGTGTCTGAGGTTGTTTTAAGAGTCATTTCAGATAAGGATGGAATACAGACATTTCCCATAATGTAACAAAGTCAAAAAGATCCCCTCCCCCCCTTTTTATAGAAACTTGGTCTGGCTGTTTTAGCCAGGCTCCATTTGTGAAACTTTTTTATCTTAATGACAGTCCCCAGAGTAACTTCAGCTGTCTCAGCAGTATTGCCTCAGGATTTGTGAAGGAGCTTCCAAATTTTGTGGAGACTTAGGCCATGAGTTCCTCAGAAACATGGTCTCTGGCAATTTTCCAAAGAGCTATAAGCATAACATATATCTGGCTCCACAATCAGTGATTTTCCAGTCTCAGATAACCTGTGTACAGAGGACTGGATCTCATGAACGTAAGTACGTTTCTTTCTGAGTTAAATAAAGGTGGCTCATCCATCTGATTAGTCATATCTGGTACATAAGTATCGGTGGTAAAGCGTCATGATCATTGTAATCATTACAGGTCTCACATTTGTCCCAACTATCAGCGAACAGTTTATTAAATTATAAATTAGTAGATACCCGCGCTTTGCTTGCAAACATATGAACAATACCAACAGATGTTAAGAAACCTCTAACAAACATTCTGCATGCAATTTTCTCCAGTCTGTCCCTGTGTAAGGCAGCAGTGTCTTGGCTGGGGTGTTTAGCACCTCATGGACTCAAAGGAGGTGAGAGCATTCTCCAGCTGAAAGAAGGTGTGTAAAGCTAAGCAGGGGCGTTTGTGCAGGTTGGAATCACTGTGCAGGTTGGAATCACTGTGTTATTCTTCAGAGCTATTGCATAAGAACTGTGTTAGAAAGAAACCACCGAGTGCACACACTGCTACAAAGTCCTACTTTGTCCACTGCTACTATACTGAAATATCTTCTCTTGACCTTTGATGGGAGATATTTCCCATTTTGCTTTTCATCTTTGAGCCAACTTGAGAACTGTAGTCAGATATGCCTTAGGCCAGGTTGTTAAGTTTACTTGGCTCTTTCAGAACTTGCAGAGATACTATTACTGTATGCCAATGACATGCAACTCCACAAATATCTCTCTATGTCTCCATTTACCTGTTCATGTAAAGGCAAGAACTCACATAATAACATATTTAACTCCATTTTCAGGATCTGACTACCAAGTCCTGATACTCGCTTTAAAAATTAAGTAAATAAATGCAATAATTGATTCTGAGGACATAAACTTTCATTGAGGGGCACTACAGTGGCCAGATGTAGGCATTTCACTGTTAGAGGAAGCATAAATTTTAGATAGGCTTTTATTACACGAGGCAAACGGCTTTACTTTCTCTGTTTAATACTAATATGCAAAGCCTGCCTTTGTACCACAATGCTACCACTCTCTTGGCAGCAATATTAAAGAGGTCCCCTTGTTTTGTTAGATATTAATACCAGGCTGCACTCTGAAATGTGATTTTTAAAATAGAAAGAAAGTTAATTGTTGCAGGGAAATTTTAATTGAGGCTGATTAAAGGAAGCAACAAAATATATTGACTACTAAACCTCACTTCTTGTTTTAAGTGTGACCTGTAATGGACTCCCCCAAATCATCACATGGTTCCTTTAAGCATTCCAGGTTTTTCATTTGAAATTCATTAAATGTTTGTGTGTCTTGAGTTTTGGGGGGGTTCTGAAAAGTTTTATAGTCACAGCTGCACTAGTTATGGATAGGTTTACAGTGCCTTGCCCATCAACTGGTCCACATGTCCAGTCCAGTTTGTTTGATACCCTAACTTTCACAAGCATTCAGCAGTTTTGGAGGTGTTCTTATAAAGCTGCCAGTAAATGTACCAGCTGGACTCGTTTATGTACATGAGCAGTCTCATTCCGGCTGCCTTACAAAGAGCCAGTGGCAGTAAATCTGTGGTCAGTCCATATATGTACTTTAAAGTATTTTTTTACACTTCTGAAAAGAAAATAGTAAAATATTGCTAAGCTTTTTAGTAGGTTATATGTGGTCTTCAGAAGAACTTGAATACTCCATGATGAAAAAACAACCTTCTGAGAGTCCCTTTTTCTTTGCAGTAAATTCTTTATTCTGTGCAATTAAAGCTGTTAAAAAAGTCTGCTCTCTTAGAAGCACACTGATGGACTGCATTTTTGTAGAAAATCATGTGAACAAATTGCTCGTTATTTCCTTTTGTGACTGTTGCAGGTGCAACATGAATAAAGGACTTCTTGAAGGCTGCAAACACCTTCTTCACATTGCCCAGAGAGGTTTGGTGGTAAACAGGGCTGATTTAAAAGGTTCACAGGAGAAGCAGAATGAGAAGGTGCAGACAAGCCACCATGAAAAATACATGCAACATGTGACCTCAACAAAAAATAGCACGGGTGAAAGGACTTACAAAGGAAGGAACAAAAAAACCAAAACCAAACCAAACCAAAAACAAGAAGATGACTTTTTTTTCACCAATTCTAGATTTACTCTAAGTGAGATCCTCAGCATAGTAAGAGAGGATGTCAAGAAGGGGAACCGCTTCTCCCTGATCACACTGGCCCAGCTGCCAGCATCATGCTACTCCTTGGAAGAGACTGTCTCTTCTCCTTTCCCATCCCATTTCTGGATCTACTCACAGGTCTCCTATGCTGTATGTGAATGTCTCAGTGCTGACATCAGTTACAGCATGATTTTGTTAATGTTTACTAATAGAGATTCCACTCAATCCCATCTGAGAGGCTTCCTGTTATGAGGGAATTTACCTCAGCACTTAAGTAAGAGCAAGATCCCCGTGATTTTCTTTAGGTTAATGGGAGCTTTCAGTTAACCATGTGTATTATTGCTATAATTTTTACCAGAGCTAGTTTTCAAATTAATTCTCTGACACTATGTCTGCTAAACATAATTTATATCTTCATGGCAACAGTGGACTTTCCTGCTTTGTGTTTTACCACAGGAATGCTTACAGCATGCATCACTGTCTCCTCTACTACCCTGCTACCCTATAGACCAGGCTCTATAGCTTTTCCTATGAGATAAGTGGGATCAAGCTTCAGCAATGAATATAACTGGTGTCTTACCAGGACAGCTGTAGTGATTATCCCTTTCCAGCCATAGTTCTGTCACAGTAAAAAGGTACTAATACACATTATTGGTATCTGTGCTCTGTTTCAGTCCTAGGACACTTTACCTCTCTGACAGTGCACCTTGCTTTCTTCCTTCCTAGTCTAGAACTTGTTTTGATGGTTACCACCAACTAAAAATGGCTACAACCTCCATATGGTGCACTACAAGATATAAGAAGCATTAAGAAATGAAACTCAGAAATTTCCTAAAGCAACCTAATACTCTCCTTGGTTTGGGGATGTATTTTTGACTTTGTTAAAATGTATTTGCTGCAAGCAGCTGTCCTGCGTTCTGGGAGCCCTTTCCAATGCTTCAAATTTCATAGCAATTAACAGTTGCAGGGAACAGTCAAAATACAGTGCTGTTGACCCATACGATCATAAGTCTTTCCTAACTGCACAGCTTGTAAGTCATGGAAATTCATGCTCTAGGAAACTTGGAGCCAAGATGACCTGAGGGCACAGAGGCTGTGCTACCAGCAAAGTGACCTGAGTTAGGGGGTATGGCCAAGCCTACAGACCCTCAAGCGTCTGCACTGATGTTCATGCTTCACGGTTAATTCAGTCACCAGTTGACTTCTGCTCATCACTTGCACGTCCAGGGACAAAGTCTTTTTCCCCAGCTTTCCAAAAGAAGGATGAAATATTTGTCTCTGGCAAACTGAACAATTCTCATTTTTTAAGTAACACCAGTAAATCTGGATCAGTTCACATTCTTGTTACATAGTCCCTTCATTAAAAGTGTAGCAGAGGTGACAGAGGGTTGTTTTTCTGTGTGACTGTTTCGTTTCCACCCAGCATGAGAAATGACTTGGCAACTGGGTTCATTGGGTGGAGAATTCACAGCCTACACATAGCACTCAGATTGCACACTAACAGTTCAAAAACACTTCCAACATTACTCCTCTCATATGGTTATTTACTACAGAGAAAATCAATAGGTTCTCATTCTCTCTTACTTTCTGAAACCAAGCTAGTTGGTTTTAACATTAACCTCCTCTTATTTATATTTCGGCCAAATTGAAAAGATTTGACCTGAGGTGTGGATCTAGATGTTTCATATCTTCTTAGTAGTGCAGCGCTGTTTGGGGGCTAGTTATGTAGAGAAATGCAATTCAAACTTTATGTGTATGATATTAAGGGGGCAGTGTCTAGACAGAGATTGGGTACCTCTAGACTTGTGTCTGCTACAGGGGTTGATAGAAAAATGCAGTCTCTTAGTAAAGGCTTCCTAGATAACCACATAAGCATTAATGTCTTTATTTATGGTGCTAATATTTTAAGCATAACATAATTGTGACTTCAGTTATTTAGAATAGCAAATGAGTCAGGGTCTGATGTATGACTCTTAACAAGCAAATGCAGTAGATTGTCTTGATGGTGTTTGAGAGGGGTTCCTCTCTTTAAAAGAATACCTTTTAATCTGCTTATGTGATTAACAGAAGGGTCATCAACTATGACTAGTACTGATATTTTATTCCTGATTTAACTGCAAATTTTAAATGCTTCTGTGGTGTGCAAACTAGCTGCTGAAGAGCAGCCAGGAGTGGCAGGTGAACATGGCAGGAGATGTCAGAAGTGACTGAATTTTGGAAATGGGATGGCTTTCTTAAAATAGATCAACAACATGAGTCATAAAGAGATTTCAGGGAAACTCTAACTCCTACTATTTGACATTGAGTTAGAAAACTCGGTAGAGTTGCAAAGTTGAATCCAGAAAAAAAGCAATATTGTGACTATTAGAAAAAGTCAGTGGAATAGACTGTCAATGGTTTTGCATTTTTTACCTTGCTGTGCCTTATCAGAGTATATGAAAATACTTTGTGTAGACAGAGCAAAACACATTGTATTGATTTATGTGTGTCAGGAAAAATTCTGAACATCCAAATAAACTCTGCCATATTTGTTTTAAAACAGTTTTGTTTTTTGTGGATGTGTGGACACTGAAAAAATTGGAAACTTAAGGAACATGAAAAATGCTCTTAAGCACATTTTTATGTTTTTGAAATATTGCAAGGACATAGCAGGGAGCTGCCTGTCCAGAGGCCAGGTCTCACAGAAGAAAAATAAAAAATATTTACAAAAGTCTAAAATTAATAAGATGACTCCCCTAAAATTCTGATATGAACAAGATGCAAGGGGCAACTTGCTCTGAGGTCAGCATGGCTTTAACTTAAATGTCAGTGCAGTAAAATCTATGGCTGACATTTTCAGAAGGGGCCATTGATTTGGGGTATCTTCAAAGCATTATCTTGGTACCCAAATTTCAGCATTGCATTAAGTGGCATCCCAAACCTGCAGCTGCATTTGAATCTCATTCATATTCATCTTTCAAAAATCACTACAGTGTAGTGGATGTTAAGTCATAGTTCTCTTCGTCGTTATTACTGAGTTGTTTACATTTCTCTCGTGCAGTTTCTGCTGTAGTGGATTTAAGGTTTATTATTATGACATAAACTGGAAAACATTTTAGGTTTTTTTTCTTTTCTTGGCAAGAAAATGCTCCCATTCTGGGATGAAAAGATAACACAAATGAAACCAGACAAGGATCGTTACATTTGCTAATCTAAAGTGAGAGATTAATGTTGTATTCTGGACTAGTTTTGAAAAAATGAAGATTTTTGACTCCGTTTTCAGAACAACACCTGCATCTGCTGAGGTGAGAAGAGAGGGAAAGGATCGACACCAATTTTCCAGTCTCTTTTATGGAATAAAGGTAGTGTTGTCATGTTTTGCAGCTTAACGACTTAAGGATTTGCCTGTCCCTACATCTTGTCCACTGTCACTTTGCTAAAATCAGAGTGCAGGAAAGCAAGAGAGGGCTCATTAATTACTTCAGCTTCTTGGTAGTAAGACATGCCTTTGATTTTAACTTTTTATTTAAAAATGTAAAGGAAAGTTACTAACTTTTCCTAAACTGTATGGACAAAGGGTGCCTTCTCTCTCTAGTGAGTGAGGCATCAGTGAAATATATTGAACCAGTGCTCTCTTTACATTACTCATTACTGCTGGGGCTAGCCTGTAACTGAGCCCAGTGACTGTTAAACTCACAGGCGTTCAAGGCCAGCCCATGAGGTCTTGCTCATATGCTACTCTGCAGCTTTGTTGTCCAGAATATACATTGGGCCTTTCTGATGCAGAGGGTAACAGTTCAAAGGCAACCTTGGGACCCAGAATGCTCTCCACTGCTCTGCTGTTTGTGAAAGATGTGCTGTCTGGTGCTCAGCATCGCTGACAACTCTCCCAGCTGGAGTCTTGTATTATTTGTGCCTAAACTAAGCTGTGTGACAAGCAGATTGTCACAGAATTACATAGCACTGGCTCTAGGTCTTGGATGCCCCTAAACCTGGGAATGGGAACTGCAAGGATGGACCAGAAAGAATGTGATGCTTGTGGCTTACCAGTCTCATCCTAAACCACTTCTCACAGCACAGGCACTAAGGTGAATGTAATATATTGCAAGCCAAAAAAAGAATACCCCCTCAGAACAGTTCTTTTGCTCAGAAAGAGTGGTAGAGAGGTAAGAAAGAGCAACCTGTATTGCTATCAAAACTTTGTATCTGATCAAATGGGCAGTTCCTGAAACTGCAATTTCTCAAGTTACTTTGAAGTGATCAAAGTGTATTTTGCTCCTGGAAAGGTTACTACTGCCATTTTTCCTGTCTGTGTTCACATACTTCCACAGCTTCCATGCAAGACTGTCTTCAGGTTACCACATTCTCTCTGAGGCTGCGTTGAGATTTGACATCTCTAACTCCCATTCCTGTCTTTGAAGGTTCATAAACTAGATATTTAAACAAAATGACTAATTTAATGCATTTTTCCATTAATTACCTATTGCCTTCCATCTAACCTTCAGAAGGCTAATATTGAATGTATAAGTCAGATGAGTCATTAACCAGTAAGATTAAACAAAACACACTAGCTATAGTCTAATATTCAACTTGGCTCAAAGTAAATTTTTTCTTCACTGTGAATAAAATGCTCTCTGTTGTCTGAGTTCCAGCTTTAGTGTGCAGTTTGCTATACACTGAAGATCATATAATAAGGTTGGAAGGGACCTCTCTTAAGCTGGCCTAATCTTCTTCTGGAAGCAGGGCTGTTTTCAACGTTTTATTGCTCAGGGCTGTGTCCAGCTATATTCTGAATGTTTCTGATAACAGACACTCCCCAACCTCTCTGGGCACCTGTTCCAGTGCCTGGACACTCTCATGGTAATATTTAATTTTCCCTTCATCTAAGTGGAATATTTCTTCCTCCAACTTGTGCCCATTGCCTCTTGACCTTGCAGAAGTGTTTTTCTGAGAAGGGTCTGTTTCCATCTTCTGTATAGAGCCCTTTGGGTAGCTGCAGGCAGCACTTAGAGACCTGAGGCTTCTCCAAGCTAGACAGGTTCAGGTCCTCACCCTTTCCTCACATTGTGTGCCACAGCCCCATAACCACATGTGTAAGTGATCTGCTGCACTTTGTGCAAACATGTGAAAAACATCAGGCGTTTCATTACTAGCTCTTGAATGAGACTTGACACAGAAGTAGGTAAAGAGCCTTGGATTCAGGTTGAACATTGCCAGACAGAGGGACATGTCATAATGCAAACAGGGACAGCGCTCCAGAATATGTTACCAAGGTCTCTTGTCTTGTGCCAACATGACACCTGGACTGTCGTTGTCACTCCTTCCTACGGCACCTCACAACTGCAGGAATTGATTTTTGCACATGTTCATAGAAGAAGCCTTTTTTGATAAATATGTGGTGTGATATCTCAGTCACCAATGTGAGTTTGGGCAGGATGAGACAGAATAGACACAAAACTGCTGGCAGTCTGAAGTTTTGTGGTGAACAAGCTGTGATCTCCTGTCTATAGCCTCATTTAACCTCACTGGAACATTAAATATTAGAAAACTGGAAAATCCTAAACATCCCCATAAGAGTTTTGCCTTTAATCTGTTGGTGGGTCTGATTTTATTCAATTTTAAATAAGACCAGGTTTGCCTTATGTGAGGAGCTAAGAAGATAACTAAGCCCATTTTCAGCACAAGGTTGCAAATATTTTTTTCATTGTTCCTTCCACGGCTTCCAGAAGAACCATTCTGTTCAAGAGGCATTCAATGTCAGCATTTCAGGGGTTCACTGTTAACAATCATGGCTGTGGATAAAAGACTGGTTGGCAAGCGATACCCTGTCACCCATTGTTGTGTCATATCCAATATCTTACGTTAAGGAGGCTTTAGGGGAAATAATAATAATTTTGAGGGGAAAAAAATTAATAGAAGTGGAGGTTTGGCAAAAATAAGTGGTTTATGAGGAACAGCCCTTGCCAAGCATAACATTTTCTCAGGAGCCAATCTTGGCAAAATGAATGTTTTATCAAGAGCAGAAGTTCGGAAAAAGTAACATTTTATCAGAAGTAGAGACTTAACAGAAAAATGTCTTTTTATCAGGAGTGAGAACCATGGCAATTTAAGGAGAAAGGCTTGCTGAAAATGGAGTTTTATCTGGAGTTTTATTTGAGGAAAATACTGTTTCATGAAGGACAGGAACTTTCCAAAAATAATGTTTTATTAGGGGGAGGAGATGGATGAAAATAACATTTTATCAAAAAGAAGGGGGGAGGGATAGTGAAAGAAGTGTGCTAACAGCTTCTACCTTCCAATATGGGAAGTTTTGCTCCTGGAAAAACATTATTTGCACACTGAGTGCTTGCCCTACCTAAAATGCTGGTTTTGACAAGCTGTGCTGTTGCTAAAATGTTATTTTTGGCAAGCCCATATCTTAAAGAGATGTTTTTAGAAAGCTGTCTTCAGAGAGAAGATGTGCAAATTGACTATAATACCTGCAGGAGAGCCAGATATGTCTGTGAGTCAGATTTTCATCTGTTTATTAACTCTCCATGGCTTCCTTTCTGCTTTTTCCTTTACGGTGATGATGTTGATGCACAACAGTTTGGATCTTGAAACACCATTCTGCTTCCAAATGTAGGCTTCCTTCATCATTTTGTTTCGCTCAGCTGCTCACTGACTCAGTCTGGTTGACTCTTCTCCAAATGTGTGTTATGCATCCTTTCCCACGGGGAATGTCTCCCCACACCTGGAAGATTGCTTATATTTCGTTTCTAACTCCTCCAGACAGAGTTTGACACCATCGAGCTTGAGATGTCCCTGAATGCAGTGAAGGACCAGTAGCAAAAGCCACATGGAAAGGTCTTCATTGCATCTTTTTTTGGTGGTAAGCGGCCAATCACAATAGACTTAATCTCTTGCAAAGGTCAGTCTCACAAAAAGGGGCAGGAGAGGGGAAGTAAATGATGAATTGAGTTACTAAATGCATCTCCATATCTCATCACATCTCGAAGTCATGCTGTACAATACATTCACCTTCTCCCCAGAGGAGTTCTGAGCAAATACCCATGTCAGGAGTCTCCCATACATCTTATCAGTAGGTATGACCAGTATGAAGGAACTAGGACCATGTATGAATGTAGGACTATAGCCTCTTAACAATTTATTGCTTGAATATAAAAGTTGAGATGGCATGTCATAAACTGGAACATGAGAACATCAATCACTGTGACCGGATGGATGGGATTCTCCGTGGACATTGCAGAAATTTGCAAGGCATCATCAAAATCACTCAGTTTATAGACAATGTCACTGAGCACCGGTGGGAAACCATGAGAAAGGCTGACTCAATAGCTATTTTTAAGGAAGGTGACAGGTGTGAGCTGGTTATCACAGGCCACTCTGTTGTCCTCCCTACCAGGTACTGTAAGACACTTCCACCAGGAATTAAATGGCTGGCTATTTTGACAAGGGAGGTTCTGAAGCTGTTTGTAACTTCAGCATTTCTTTTATGGCTGTAAGAGAAAATGTCCTCTAAGGAACTGGTGAACGAAAACAGATAATCATATGTGGTGCAGTATATTAAGTAATTCTGCTGGAAACAGGATATGGGACATGAAGAAGACATGAAAAATCCCATAGATCTGACCAAGAGAACATTAATTGTCTTACTGTCATGAGGCAGAAAGAATGTCCTCCAGTGTTTCAAAATGTTCCCAGTAGATATTGGCCTTTTATCCAGGTCTCACTGAAGCATTTTCATACACGAATACTCTAAGTTGATGTCACTGCATTAGAATGATTGTGCTTCACTGTAGTTGAAGTCATTGTGCTATGCATGATTGATTTATTGCTTATGTTCATCTATATATCGAGTTACTGATGATTTTTCACTGTATCCCCTAATAAAGTGCTTTGGTCTCTTATAGTATGACCCTGCATGTGAGAGAGGAGGGATTGACTTTTGATGTCAAGAGACTCAGGTAAGATTCAGTTTTTCCATAGGTAAATGGATCTAGGAAGTGAAGGCTTTTAGAAGAAACACTAGATGTTTGAATCCATCTTTTTTAACTACCAACAGCAACTGGCAGAGAAGTTACACACAGAGCAGGATGAGGTGGGTAATGTCTCCTCTTCGTACTAAGGTAGCAGAACAAACTGGGGGGTTGAATGGGTATGGACTGACTAAAGCGGGTTCATGAAAATGACATCTGTGTCTCTGACTACTGCATTTCTCTTCAGGTTAAATGAATCTCATATCCAAATAAATTCTTACCTGAACCCATTGAGTAAATTTTGTCTTCAACTTGGAACTCTAGGAAGCTGCTTTCATGGAAATCTATTTGTATATAGTTTCCACCAGAAGCAGTAAATTCTTTCCAGTTCACTGGAGATTTTGCCCAGGTGATGTTAACCCAGATTTACAGCTCTGACATATCTTCAGGTTTGCCCCTGCCAGAAAGCTTGGCTTAGCTCTTCTGGACACCCCATTTGTCCCCTACGACTCTCACCAAAGCAGAGCATTCCCCCAAGGGCTCACCTGCAGATCTGGGCTGTTCTCTGCTAGCATTAGATGGGTATTAGTTGCCCCTGTAATAAAGCACCCCTCCAATTTCAGCCTCTGAGCCAGAGTATCCCTAGAGAGCATTCTGCTCCCCCTCCATGGCTCTGCTCGCAGCAGCACTTACTCTGCTCTTCCCTTAAACAGGCAAGAGAGCAACAGGTGCAGCAGCAAGAGGGGATCTGTCCTGGATTTTTTCTACTGGGTTTTTTGGTTATTATAAAGTACTTATTAATAACATTGGGCCGTTGTTGGTTTTTTTTCACTTGATTTCCAAAAGATGATTCATAATACTCTGAGGGTGGTCTAGCCCTGTGCATATATTGAGAAGGGTTGGAACTATTTGTTTCAGGTTACACAAAAACTTTGCTTGAGCTGAACCAAAGCAATATTTAGTTTCCAAGCATCTGCTGAACCTGAACAAGTAAAACAAACAAACAAACAAACAAACAAACAAAAAAGGGGGAAAAAGAATCTATTTTATGCAATGGCAAATAGTTTCTGTCACAAACTTTTCACAGGACTTCTTCCTTGCATAGGATCTTTCTGTGCATCTCCAGCTGCAGTCCTATCATAGTCTTCCAGGAAACACCGTGACAGAAGGACCCACAAGACCTTAGACCTCTCCACCAGAAATGACTCTTAGCCTGATGCTGTGTGTTTATTATAGTAAGCTATGTCATTGACCTCAGGGGGAGAAGGGCTTGGCTCCTGGCTATTGAAATTACCACTGATCTCTGTCTAAATAACTGCTGCATTTACAGCTAGGCAGAAAATTTTAACAGCCTCAGAACAATTGAAGGGAGAATTCATAGTAACATTTGAAGAAAAATTGGTCTTTTTTTTTTTTTTTTGAGGACTGTAACATAAATTCAACCTTTACAGATTTTTTTTTTTGTTTTCAGATTTTTCCAAGTTTTAAATAATGGTACTTCCTCCCTCTCAAACCTTGTATATCTCGAGCTCTTAGTATTGTAATATCCTGCAATGTAAACATTTTATTGTTTTCTTCTCTCCCTCAGTCAGGCCTTTTTGTCTTCCCTAAGAAAACTGCAATACAAGTTACATTCATGCTACATTTTCTCTGCCTATATTTCTAGATCCAGAGGAAAGATGCATTTCAACAGCTGATAGAGATCTTAAATCTTGACCTGTAGCTTCAGAAAACGTTCTCCTCTTGCTTTTGTAAATGCTATTTTCCTTCTTTCTTAAAAGCACTTTAACTGCCAGGAAACCCCTTCAAGAAGGGACCTACTATTTTCTGAGAAAGTTCAAGCAGATTTCAGGCTTAGGATCTACTGACATGACTATTGCACAGTATTTCTGTAATAGTTATAATATGCTGTTTAGCAGAAGATGCAGATATGACCAATACATACATATAAATACATTTTTTAC
The DNA here is from genome assembly GCA_025331215.1 of Actenoides lindsayi. Classification (NCBI taxonomy): domain Eukaryota; kingdom Metazoa; phylum Chordata; class Aves; order Coraciiformes; family Alcedinidae; genus Actenoides; species Actenoides lindsayi. The sequence goes on along the minus strand of WTSP01000329.1, from coordinate 91,131 downwards.
TGTGGAAAGTTCATCCTGTGGGCTGGACAGTGTTTTCCCTTGAGCCCACTGCAGGTGGCACCGATAGGTGCTTCCACGCTGCAGTCTAACATCTCCATCCTGGGCAGCAGCCCTGTTGCACACTGTGGTGATTACAGAATCAATGTAATTTTTCTCTCTTCCTTTGAATTCACCTGGCTTCAGGGCTTTAAGTGAGACCATTAGTGTTATTGAACTTAGCATTTGGTGGTTTATATATGATAAAGGGGTTATTACACAGTGATCCCTGTATGTTTAGGTCAGCTGTGGCAATCAATCAATGGACACTTTGCCTTTGACAGCACATGCTTCCATAAAAAAAATTCTCTGGCAGCGCCCTGTTAGCTAGTAATGACAGAGTAACCTCTGTCAAGTAGTATACTTGATAAATTTTGCATGTGCTGTTGACTGACAGAAGCTCTGGCTTCCTGTCTGACCAGCATACACAGGCTTCAAAGAGCACAGAAACCCCTTTCTTCTCCCTGAAAGGGGCGCCTGAAATCCATGTGGATAGAGTCAGAGCTGCCTCTGAGGAGGGAATAAAACAATGCTGCACAAGGGAGAGATGCTTTCATGCCTTTACAAAGTAAAACTTGCTCTTTCCCCTTCCTTGCCCTGTCACTCACAATTACCTGAGACGTGCCAGCTTTGCACACTCAACCATGCAAAACACCCACCTGGGTGAGCGGTCCAGGCTGAAGGGGTAAATTTCCCTCTCAGTCCCGCTAGCCAGGGTTGACTATCGCTGGGATCAGTGGGGCTGCGCTGGTTGCCCTTTGTTTAGTCTGGGCGGAGGCGGTAATTGTCTGCAGCTGTGGCTCCTGCTTCCTCGCTTGCCTTGGGTACAGCTGCAGCAGGTCTGCAGAAGCATCCCAGGGTTTCTCAGAGTGCAGATGCTCTCTGGTGTTTCGGTATGGTCTGGCAGAGGACAGCAAGGCTGGGCGGCTGGAGACATCCCTGACAAGCCCAGCTTGCTGCTGTTGGCAACATGGGTAGCTTAGATGTGCGTGGCCATGGTGAAGGCACCTACACCACACAACCTTCCATCGACATCTGTGTTATTGTCAGGTAAACAGACCTGCTGGATTCTTACCTTAAAATGCGCTGACCATGTGCAGAGAGATACAACAGCATTTCTAGCCAGCCATGTTCCTGGTGTTTCCTCATCATAGTGTCTAGGCCAGGAAGCATGGCAGGCTTTAACCCTTCGTCTGTCGGCTGCTCCTTTAACACCAGTTTGCATTTCACCATAGATACTGATGGCTGTCTTTAGCAAGTTATGAAAAATTAATTTCCATGTGGCCAAGCAGAGCTCACATGAAGGAGGGTTAAACCTGCTTGCTCGCTCACTAACCACGTGTGTCTGTTTGTTTTGGAGAGAAGGAGCTTTCATCATTTGCTTCCACAGGGGCACAATCTGATTACATGGGATTAAGCCTGAAAACCACCCTAATCCTAAATGCAGCAATAAGTAAAGACTGTCAAATGTGTGATCCCAGCTCCCACACTTGGCTGTATAGGGCAGACGCATGAGGGAGGAGCTCACAGCAGCACCCCACTGTCAATTACTGTATGGACTAATCAGAGTGTAATTTAAAGGGATTCCAAAACCCACTTGTCAACAGGTGTTCTTTATGGTATACTAATCAAAACAATCCTGTTTATGGAAAATGTTATTTAAAACCAACATCTAGGCTGCAATAACAAAGTGACACAGTTTCTCAGCAATTGGAACATCACTTGCCGAAAGCTGGCCAGAATGAGAAAATATAAACCTGGACCCCAACTGCATTTGTATTCATGTCTTCAAATTGTTGTATTTCAAAAAGACAGTATTTTTAATCTCTAAAATGCTTCTTTATGTTTAATATAGATATCTGCTAATAGCAACAGGAGTTCCCTGGGGACTACCAAAGTCAATGTGTACTGAATTAGAGTCTAAAAGACTATCTAAATGTCTATGTCTGTATTTTTGATTTGTTATGAGCATACTTTACGCTTTCAAGAAGAATGCAAAATGATGACACAGGCAGTTAAATAATATTCATCATCCATCTGTCATTCATTTGATAAAGGACCACGACAGAACTTATGAGGTAATAGATCTTCAAAATATATTTCTCCTTTCTTTCTCTCCAACTTAAACTTGGAAATCATATCAGTGAAGTTGCATGTGGAGATTTTAATTATGAACTGAAAAGAATATCTCCACAATGAATAACCATAATGAAAAGTGCTAAACTTTGGAAATGTATACAATATAGCAATTCAAACCAGCCTTAAAACTTCTCAGACACAGAAGATTTAAAGATGAATATTTCTTCTGGTGGGATATATAAATTTTGATGAGATCATGTTATATGGTATGTGGTTGCACAGAAATAGTGCTTCATTTATTCACAATGGGAAACATCATTTTCATTCAGGAAATTTAAAAATGATCATTTCAAAAATATGTGTTTGAGGAATACATTTGTAGTCAGGTCAGAAGTAATTTCTGATGGAGACAGATCTGAAAAGGCTCACTTCAATCATTTTCCCTACTTCATAAAACACTGAGTGTGTACATATGATGATTAATTAGGCATATTCCATCAAACTATTCATTTTATGGAGCTTGAAACCATAAGGAAGGATTGTTGTAAGTGAACTTAAACTTTCCCTTGAAATATAGAGCTGGGGATAAAATTCCATTTTTTCTAAAAAGAGTGTAAGCAGTATGAATATTTCACCCCTTGCAATTAAAAGTTTGCTGATGAGTACACGCCTCCTGCTGCATTTAACATCTTAGAGAAGAAATTCAGTTCACTACTAAGGTATCCTCTGCTCTAAACATTCTTATGCAAAATTTTGAGCGAGTTATAAATTTTTCTCCCCTATCTTCAGTCTGCAAATGTGGTTGGAATACAGTCTATTAAACAAACAAAAAAATAACAAAAAGTCAAAATATGCACACTGTGCAAAACCATGGTCAAATACATTTTACCCTGTATAAACATCACCCCCTCTACATGGGTTTTAACGTATTTCCATGAGTTTAAATAAGAAAATGTCTTAAAGCACAGCCCATGGGAAACTGAAGCTTGATTAGTTTTACCTTTTAGTACAGCCTGCAGAGTGTAAAACACAGCACATCAGAATTGAATTTGTCATCTCCAGACCTCACAGGAATTTTAGGAACTAAATAGTTAGGAAGCATCCTGGTACTTCTCTTTGCTTTAATCATAGTAGAAGTTTCAATTTAAACATTCAGGAAATCTCCCTTATTTAAAGCAATCAACTCATTGCTGACAGGGTCTGGCTTTACTGTGTTTAATTTTTTGGCATCGTGCAAAACTTGATTGGTTACAGCCAGTGCGTGAACAGGTCTTCTCCCTCCCCCTCCTCCCCAGAAAACTTAAATTATCCCCACATCTTTGCTGTATCATGCTTAGCCCTGCACATCCTAGTAGGTGTGCAAACCAATGAGATATTTGTGCAAAACATCAAATGGAAAATGTACATAATAAGTAATATAGCCAAGGAAAGCCCTATTGCCAAATAGGTCTACATCTTTAGACTTCAAAAACTTAGAATCCACTTTTTTTGGCACAGTTATTTAACTTTTTTGACCCTTGTTTTGAGTGTGCCTCTTCTCATCTGGTTAGTTGTAGATTCACAACACCTTTCTCAGACTGCAGCCTACTCTGGATGAAAGAATGCACTCACCTTACCTGCATCTTTGCACTCTGCTGTTGGTATTCACATCAATTAGGCTGCAGTCTCAGAGAAGAAACCTCTAGTAAGCCCTGAGGTTGGCTATCAGGTCTAACATTTTGGAATAAGCACTGCTGACTGATGCTCGTAACATCATCATACAGACCACAAAGAAAGATGTAACTCCTGATGAAAGGCTGTTGGTAGGTTGGGCCATAAGTAGATTATAGTGTGTTGTTTCCATACATGCTTCAGCTGACAAAGTATCTACAGTCACATTTCACATGGAAACTGTATTATTTTAGGAATCTAGAGAGATGATGCCTTGGACCAGTCTCCTCCAACTCTGAATTGCACTTACAAGACTCTGTGAATTTGAGTCCATTACAACTTAGGTGAGCACAGCCTGGAAGAGCCCACATTCAGGGCCAAGTAAAGGTGCCTTAAATTAGACAGATTTGAAAAACAAGTTTGAGCTATCTTCCTGGCACGTTTTCCCATAGGATACTGCTTTGAACAGGGGACCTGTGCTTTTCAGATCACAGCTAAGAAGTTAATATGAACTAATCAGAACAGCCTTTAGGCTTGTCCTGAGGAGTTGACATTTCCCAGTATGAAACTGTGCTGCAGTTACTGTTACTCTTACTGCTACTGCCACAGAAGCTGTTACTGGCTAGATGCATTTTTTCTTCTAATGGTCTTGAACAGGAAAGGAGAAGTGGGGAACAATAGTAGATGGCTATATTTCTTGAACAAACATGGCTGGAGCTACTCAGTGCTTCTAGCTCAAGCTTGTGTAGTTTGCACAGCTTGCTAAAGATCATTTAATTTTCCTATTAAGGCTTAATCTAAAGCTGAATTGAGTCAATAGAAATATTTTTTAATTAACTTGAAAGCTTACTGATAAGACTATTATGATATATGTCTTGGTAACTACAATGAAGGAGCTCATACAGGTTAGACAGCCATCATGGGGCTATTCATGGAGAAAGCCTGCGCAATGACAGTTTCATATTTGTCTCTCAAGATAAACTACGTACTAAACATCTTGGCAGAACATATATGAAAATTTTAGCCAGAGACAGTTTCATGTCTATCAAAATGGAATTGGTATTCTGTATCCTAAGTCCTCTCACACTTTTGGTGTGGAAATGAACCTCCTGCTTTATGACTTTGCTGACCAGTGTTGCATAAAAAGTTCAAAAATAAGCACAAGATTAATTTAGGTTCCTCTTTCCAAGAGGCTTACCCTCAATTTCTGCCTGATAGCTTACTATTCTTTATTTTAGATCAGCAGTCTTTGACTCTCTATCCTATGTAGGTAGTCATGTCAAATTGAAGGGTGTGAATCTGATAGAATAAACCAAATCTAAGGAGCGGTTATAGGCAAAATATGCATAGTACTAGGAATTAAGCCCCTGTGGAATGCAGATTTGCAGTATGGTATTTCTATTAAGAAATATATCCATATTAAATAACTTGAGCTTTAGGAAAAGAAAGCTAGAGTCTTAATAAAAGCTAAAAAACCCTCTCAGATTGTAAAGACGGAAATCTTTCAACATGAAGGCTTATGGGGTCAAATTCCAATGCTCTAAATAATTGTTATATAAATCTGGATTACATTCTCTGAAATCAATGGATTTGCTTTATTGGACCAACTAGGGGAAAAAATTGGCCCACTGGATAACTGATGTTAATGCACATCTATCCAGGCAATTTCAAGATAAAAGAAAGATCTGAGATGTTAGAATCAATCTTTTATAATGATTAATATGCAAGAAGATTAATAGGTCCAAACTTCCAGTTTAGCTATTGCATTTGGATTCCAGAACAGTATCAAGAAATTTATTGTGAATACCTAAGCTTTAAGAGGATATTGCCCATAAAGTTATATAGAGAATAGTAAATAATATTTTTTAATTATTTTGTCATATTCTTTGCTGTACAGAAAAAGACGCTTCACACATTAAATAGGCAACATCAAGACACCATACAGAACAACTGTGATATACAGAAGTCCAGAAGAAAATTACAAAGTACAGAGAAATCTGAAAAAGGTTTAACACAGGAAAGATACATATTTAAAAGATAATAACATAATGCCATTGGAAGGCCTACTATAATACTTTTAGATAGCTTTTAGCCTTTTTAATGTTCCTTTAGAAGAAAAATATATATGAATAAACTCATCTTTGTGAGCTATGTCATAAATAGAATTAAAATAAAAATAGAAGTATCCATTCTAAACACAAAATAGACTAAAATACATTAAACAACCATTTTTGTAGTTTTTATTTGTCTTAGGCCTCAGTAGTTTTTCTTTCTGTACATGACTGAACATGCATTTGCTTGCTGAGAGCAGAGAGAAATTAGAAATTCTTCTTGAATAATGAACTTGACTACCTATGGAATTTATTTCTCAAAGTATTGAATGTCTGATAGAATTAAATTAAAAAAAAAAAAACAACCATACTTTCAGATGTTTATTTTTATATTATGAGTCTGTTGTGGGACAGTTACAGCCAATTTTCATAGGTCTTGTTCAAGTGAGTTGACTTTATGGAACTTCCCACTGACTTCAGGTTGTAGCATTCAACACCTCCACAGTTCAGGCTCTGAGGATCTTGCCTGAGCTAAATCATCCTCACCAGTCAGGCATGCAAACTGCCTGCATAAAAATAGAGACTTTTAAATGGATTACGTTAATGAGTAGAATCATCATCAGTGGCTGAGCTTCTCATTCCTTTCAGTGCCAGCAGCAGGGAAAGGGGTTTACCCTCTGTGTTGAACTTAGAAAACAAAGAAATTAAAAGATGGAGGCACCTGAAAAATGTGGGTTATATTCCTCTGAGCATCAGCCTTTGCCCAAGAGGTCAATACACTAATAATTCACTTTGTATTAAGACAATCTTTATTAAGGTCAAAATAACACTGGAAAAATATATAAATCATTCTTAAACTGAAGAATAATGTCAAGCAGGGAAATAAATACAAACTGACACATAAATTACAATGACAATATATGCATAAAATTAGCAATACAGTGTGATTTATGAGAGTATGGCCTGTGATCCCATGATTCAACATGCTAGTAGGTTCAACAAGCATATATAATTATAATAAAGCCAGATTTTACAGAGTGACCTATTTGGAAAACATATTGTTATTATTAGGTTGCTAGTGTATTCACTGGATGTAAATCAGTCTCTTCACTGTAGGTGCTGACAGTGGCAATTCTGGACATAACAAAACTTTATGATACCAGAACATCAGCAGTCCCACCTGCAGTATTCATTTATTATTTGCGTGTTTGGGATTTTTGACCAAGACAACCTGTAAAGATGGTAACTTTCTGCAGTCTTAGTATGACCTTCCTCTTGTTATAAAGCTTTTTCCTTTATCTCTCAATTAGTATTAATTACCTACTGTTTTGCACATCATTAACTTAGTTTCTTCTCTATGGGACAATATCACAGTCAGGTTCAAAAGCATTAAGGTTTTTTTTTAATACTGGCCAGAAAGGTTATAGAGTCATTAAGTGACTTCAAGGCAATTAAACATGTAGCCCTGCTGTTTTATTACAGTGAGACTTCATGTTATGTTTGAGAATGGCTTTGGGAAAGACCTGTGCCAACAGTCATCTAAGGCAATTATGCGATTTATTGCTAAAAGGCTTCCTTTCACCAGGGCATGAACATTCAGCAAGAACTGAAATTTAGCCCATTCTGACAACTCAGCTCACTGAGATAAGCATCCTTGGCTTGCCAGTGTTGTTAAGCTTAGGCAGAGGGAGGGTGCAGAAGTGAGAGCTAGGTGCACATCTCTTTGTGGTGGGGTTTGCAGGGGGGATGATCAACCAAAATATGTATTAGTTGGAAGGATGAGGCTGATATGCAATTTACCTATCATTGGCCTCAATCTCATCTATGCTAAAGATTTTCAAATTCATCTGAATTCTTGCCAGTGCCAGCATATGAAGCAATTCTGTGTACATGGATCATGTCATGTCAACAGTGTAACACCAGTGTCATGCAGAGGGCAAAGGAAACAAGTGAGTCTGCAGTGACATCCAGTGTGTCTTAAGTATCTTCCTTCTAACCTGAGAAAGTGGCAGTAGACAATCTTCCCTCTTGGCTTTCCAGACCCCTTTAGGTAGGTCAGAGATAATTTGGCAGGGCTGGAGGAAAGACATGCACACTGTGAAGCTGGCATTCCCTCTCCTGCTTATACACATCAAAATGCATCCACATGCTTGTGGTGTCTCTTTGGTCCCTTGAACAGGAGGGAGCTCCTGGACTTGTGCTGGTGATTCTCAATAAGTTCAATGCTCCAAACCAGGAAAGAAAAGAATTAGAAAGGTCAAGAAGTACTACAACTTTCTTTATTCTCCTGAGCCCCTGTAGTTGTATTATTGTCTTCATGCGCTGTGATGAATGGACCTACTAAAAACCTTGTGTTGTGACCAAGGACACAACTTATGTCATGTGCTTCCAAAGGAGGATAATTTAACTAAATTACAAGATAAAGATACAAAAGGGACACCATCCTGCTCTAATTCAGAACAGTTATTAATTTCATTAGTAAATTTGAGAATGGTTTACAATTCTGCACTTTCATTTTGAAGTTCTGGACAATGCACAAAATCAGATATAAAAGCCATTTTCTCATACAAATGCAACCTCATCTCAGCTTCCAGTTGCACATCAAAAGATCTCATAATTTGCTCTTCAAAAAATTAAGGTCTTAGGTGCAGAAAGCATCCCAATCTGTGTTTCCATAATCTTCTTGCTGCCTGCTCTATGACTGGCTTCACTGCCCTCCCAGTACTGGGACCAGATAAACAGAGCAGGGCAAAATACAGCTGTTTGACTTCAGGGGGTTTGATAAGTGACTGGTAGACTTCATCTCCATTGATGTGGGTCCTTTTAATTTTGGTAGAGGCTTTAAAGGATCTCTTTCTTATTGTTATTATTTTAGGAGAAAGGAGTTGCATTTTTTGTTTTTCCTGCAAAGTTCTACTAGTGAAATGTGTGAAAACAGAGGGAATGAAGCAGTAGATAGAGCAAGCTAATAAAGAAAACTCTTACATGGCCTCAAAAACCTTCATTTGATTCCGCACACCCTCTTTTTTTCTTGTTTTATCAAGTAAGTTATTTCTTCCTTCCTCATTCCTTCTTTAGACTGCTTTTAATTTATTTTTTTTAAGGGACAGCTGTTTGTCATGCTCTGAAGGTTAAAGTTGGACTTAAGCATCTTACCCTGCAGAATGAAATGTAAAGTGAGGATTTTTTCAGCACATAGACAAGTATTTTATATACTGTAATTTTGGTAGGAGGTTATTTTTCTTAAAGAGTTCATAAAGTGGCTGTTGTGGCTGAAAAATATTTCTAGATGTCACCTACTAGCTACTTTCTCCCTCCTGTTCTCACTTATACTCTCTTTATAAGTTTACTGAAATAAACATTGCTGAAAAGACATCTTTTGGTCTTCACTAATAGGAATATAAGAACACATTAACTGAAGATGATTAGTGATGTTTCACTGTGTTACCTGTGACTGAGTCAATGTTTTTAGTCTTTGGGTTATTTTTTATTAACTCCATTGTGGATATTGTGATTTTCTTTCCCTTGTCTTTTAAAAATTTCTTCCAGCAACACAAGCTGAAAGCAAAGGTACAAATCTTTGAATTCCCTGTGAAAAAAAGCCATCTTGTTTCTATCTTTCTTTTCCTTCTTAATAATGATAATCTCACTCCTTTACTGTAGTTAGAAACCACATTTATGGCTACCAATCTGTTGCAGGCTTTTAGCCAAGCGTCACTCATTTCTTCAGCCTTCTATGCCACTAATGATCCCTAAGATCCCTTTGGGGTTACAATATATACACCTTCACAACTAGACAGCTAAGAAAAAATAAAGTAGACAGAAACTGTTGAATTATTTTGGCATTTAAACTACTTTCCCGCACTGAGAGTGCAGGTATATCAGTTCCACTTAGAAGAAAGTAATGAAGTAATCAGGGTCTTGTGTCTGTGCAAAGCACTGAGCTGTCAGAAGTAGCCTGGTGGCTCTTGCTCTTCTCTGTTTTCCTGTGTCACTGTCCTTATGTGTCTTCCAACCTCCCTTTCACTCTTAACACTCAGAGCAACTCAAGGTAAAGGCTTTTTCACAGACTCCAGCTATGTTACTGGGATGTTTAACATCTTCCATCACCCCAGGCATAGAAGTGAATGAATAACAACATGATCATACAGCAGAGAGAAATAAAGAAAAAAGTTGTGGAAGGATAACCATTCTTAAAGTTAGAAAAAGTTGCATGCTGTCTATAATTCTTATTTAGTCAATACCTGGTCTAGAGCAGGCATAGCTCCCTATGATATTTTGTAATACACAAAGGCACAGCTGAAACTATCTCTTTCAACACAATCTTGAATTTCTCTTTTTTATTTAGAGCAAAGTAACACAGCACATTTGCACATAACTTCACATAATCCTCTCTGCAAGCATTCTAAGGACCTAATTAACATTAACACAGGAAATTTTGAGAAACAGCCAACAGAAAACAGAGTGACAAGGTTAAAAAAAAAAAAAGAAAAGAAAAAAAAAAGGATGAGGAAGAAGCGAAGAAGATTATTGAAAGGACTTTTTGGTCACTCTAGAGTTATTTAACAGCAGCAAAAGCAATTCTGTCCAATAATTTTTAGCATTGGAGGGTTACTGTGTTTTGGGAGGTGGGAAGCAAAAGAAATGACAAAATCATGTGCTTAAAATGATGTAAAAATAAGTAAGCAAGTGTTGAAATGAGAAAGACTCACTTTCTACCTGCCACATCCATTGTGACTCCCTAGATATTTTCTTCTGAGAAGGAATCAAAATCCACATTGTTGCTTACCATCATAAAAAATATAATTTGACACAGATAGATACTTTACTGTTTCCATTATTAAATCAATTTAGAGCTGCTGCAACCCACTTTGCCCAAGGAAGGATGTATTTCTCTGCAAGTTTTGTTTCCTAGCTTTATTAAACTGTGAATACAAGAATCATGCATGACCTGCAAAGGTTATAAGGTCAGCTGGGTTACATCAGTATTGGTATGTGAACCAGCTGTCAAAAATGCAATAACGATACACTCTGGGAGATTACGGAGCTGGAGGACTCTAACAAATGCAAAGCACAGAGGGTGATTTTTCAAAGAGGTGTGTGCTGTCATCAACATTGGAGAGAGAAGCAACTAAATTCCTTCAGTGAATTTTCAAAATCTACCTTGTAGCACTAAGACAGAAGCAACCTTCCTACTTCAGCCTTTTTATTTAAAATCACAATTTTTGTAGGAAGTTATTGACAGTTCCAGCTTTGGAAGTATCTGAAGCCTGATACACAAATTCTCACTGCTTTTCATGCCATATATAAGCACTATCTCCAGACTATTCAGACTTCTGTACTACTTCTGCAGCTCTAATACTGTGTAACAAATAGCCAACTCCTTGCTGCTAGTTCACTCAAAATGTGTGGCAAATTGTGATGAATTTGCAAACCTAGTGTTTTGATTAATCATACTAAGATTATGTAACCAAATTAAGACAATTCCTCCATACTACTAAATAATTTGGTGTAATAATAACAGTTGTACTCAAGTAGAGAGTTCTGTGAAAATTAGAAGAAAAAATAGATAGTAGACATTAATTATGCCAGAATTATAAAATGGTTTGTCTTGAAAGGGACCTTTAGAAGTCATCTAGTCCAGGCCAGGGCCTAGGAGCAGGGACATCTTAAACTTTGCTCAGAGCCTCATCCAACCTGATCTTGAATGCTTCCAAGGATAGGACATCTAAAGTCTCTCTGGGAAACATGTTCCTGTGTTTCACCACCCTTATTGTAAAAAATGTCTTCCTTGCATCCAGTCTAAATCTGTCCTCTTTGAGTTTAAAACCATTATTCCTTGGCCTGTTGCAACAGGCCATGATGAAAAGATTGTTTTTATCTTTCTTATGGGCCCTCTTTAAGTATTGAAAGGACTCAATAAGGTCTCCCCGGGGTCTTTTCTTCTCCAGGCTACACAACCCCAAATTTCTCAGCCTTTCTTCATAGGAGAGATGTTCCAGTCCTTTGATCATTTTTGTGGCCCTCCTCTGGACCCACTCTATCAGGTTCATGTCCTTCTTGTGCTGAGGACTCCAGAGCTGGATGCAGTGCTCCAGAGGAGGTCTCAGCAGAGCAGTGTAGAAGGGCAGAATCACCTTTCTTGATCTGATGGCCACACTTCTTTTGATGCAGCCCAGGATACAGCTGGCTTTCTAGGCTACGAACACACATTACCAGATCACATCCAGCTTTTCATCCAGCAAAACTCCCAAGTCCTTCTCCACAGGGCTGCTTTCAGTCATGTCATCTCACAGCCTGTATTGATATGGAGTAATGGAATCAGAAAGGTTTTTGTGATCTTGTGTTTAACTTTGCCACTGGGCCATCATACAATGTCATTCACTGGCTTTCATTGAGGGAAGCGCTCAAAGTAGGTGCTGAAACCTCAAGATGACTTTTCAGAGTTCTGTGTAAGTTTTGCAGTGTGATTTTGCTACATGTTAACCATTGCTTCAGAATGGGTATTGTTGTTTATGCCCTTAATCACCCTTTTGAAACAAGGCTTTAATTTTGTAATTGCTAATGGACTTCTCATTCAATATTCTTAGAGAAAGTTGTAATTTGCCTTTCATTTGCAATCTGCTTCATTAAGCTGCTGTCTTCTGCCTTTCTCTTTGTAAATACAGTAACAGTAAAGACACCATATAGTATACCTTAAAGTGTTATCCAACCTCTATGGAAATCCTGATCCTTTAGGGCAGTGTATTTCCTCTACATACACGTACCTCACTAGCAGCTGTTCCCAAATATATTGAAGTCTCTTATTTTCAGGTTTTTCCCACTGCTTTCCCATGACTTTCCTTTTTTCCTACTGACAAGCATGTCACATAAAAATGTTATCAGATTAGCTAATAATGGCTTTGAAATGTATCATAAGAGTGGAAAAAAAGCATTTCAAGAGACTGACTTGTTACTTATGTTAATCTGGTACTTTTTGGCAAACAATTTATGAAAGAAAACACATGTATTTTTGAATTTTTGTTGTATGAGTGACACAAATACAAACCTCTACATGAAGTACATTCATTTTGTTTTCAAATGTTCCAGCTACAAAATGAAGGTAGAAGGTTTTGTGCACATGAAGACCTAGAAGTTTTAGTAAGAAAAATGCACATCTTTATCAGAGTGTTCAGTTTATAAACAGCATAAAGCAGTAAATGAACATTGTTGCCACATTAATGATTTTTAGATACAAAAACTACAGCAGGATAATAAGTGCCAAGTACTTTACCTACATTAACTTGCTAGAAATTTCAGGTCCTCCATTTGAGCAGCAATGAGTGAATGACAATAAAATGCAAGGCATTAGTCATACTGAATAGTTTATATATGCCATGTAGAATCAATTGCTGAAAATTCTTTGGTAAATATTATAAACAAGAAGCGTATTGGTAGAAATTACGCTGACTTACTGGCAGAAAAATGAGTTACATTTGTAGTTATTCTTTGAAAACAGTTATTCAACCAGCTGTACTATATACCTATTCAATATTAACATATATTGCTAACGTTTACATATAGCGATGAAATGTACTCTGGGGAAAAATGAAATTTTGTAACACATTTGTCATTCATTTTTCTTTCTTCAATTACTAAATGTGATTCACCCATTTTAAGCTCCAGCTCTTCCAGTATGGAGCTTGTTTCCCTTACAGCAGTGATTTTCAGACCAGGATTTTGGAGACTATAAGAAATGTCTCAGAAAAGCAAATCTAATGTCAGAAGAATTAATTGCACTGTGCAGAAGTTCTGCATTGGAAGATTTCGATGAAAAATACCAGAAAACAGATTAATATGTCTGTATCAGTAAGACAGAAAATCTATCCAGATCATACTGCTGTTTATCATGAAAATACAATATTAATTTTTGAAACTCAAGATGGATAGGTTCACCACAGAACACTGGAGACTTTTCTTTCAAGTAATATACATCAAAGATACTTTCCTAACAAACTGAATTATATGTTTCTTATTTTCATCTTATTCTTCCTGATTGTTCCCTTTTCCATCATCATGGTGTCCCCACTTCCTTTAGGGTTATCACTTTTCCAGCATTTGTAATGTGTTATTGTGTCCCCTCGTTAATCATCACCTAGACATGCTACACACATAGCTGTTTTAGGACAGTCCAAAGTTTCACACAGTAGGAACACTCCCAGCTTCTTTCATCAAGAATAATGTTTCAGGTCTTAACTCTGGACTTGGCTTCCAAAAATGCTTGCCTTGTCCCAACTTTCAGTCATCCAAATACTTATCGTAAATATCACCATCATTACTCATAATGATAAAAAAATTGAAGCCTTTAAACAGAGATTTTCAGACTGGCCTTCATACTACATAACTCGCTAAGTATTTTTCGGCAGACAATGAATTCAGTGAAATATGCCAGATTTTTTGCAGGGTGAGGAGAAGATTAGTATCAAATTATAAGACTGCTTTTAGCCAAAATATTGGGAAAAATAGAGTATACTATTTTCATTTTTAGAATTATCCCAATATTTAAAAGGAATTGCAAGGAAGAAGAAAAAAGATTAAATGATCCTGCAAATGATACAGCAGGAGGCTGAAGGAAAATTCTAAAGTTTATTATTTGATTCATGTGAGACAAACGGGTAAAAAACATTCCCCAGGTTCCTGATGGAGGCCTGATCTAACTTATACTCAATCTCTTATACCTGAGTGCCTCAGCAGCAGGAATATGTGGATCCTCAAATGTCCTGTCGGGCAGAGGAGTATTACTGCACCTTTTTACAGCTGGGATGGTGGGGCAGAGGTGGATAGTGACTCCTCATTCACACACTCTGTCACTGATGTAAAAACATCAGTCCTTCCTTCCTCTCATCCCATCCCAAGATTGTCCTCTGTGTGCTAACAGAAGCATTTGTGTTGCCACCAATCAAATCCTAAACCAACAAATCTTCCTGTGTTAAAAATGAAATACTTTCTTCTTTTGTGGAGGGAGAGATGGCCGGGGCGGTTCCAGCACATCCTTAGCATGGAAAAAGCTGTGCTAAATCCTTTGTGTGTGACTTTAGCCCAGGTGCCTTGTGCAAAGATGTCTCTGATAAAGCAAGGAAGTCGCAGCTGCATCTCCTAAACTTCAGGTAATAACTACTAATGGCTGGAACAACCTTCCTCTCGGTACTGAGTTGGGAACTTCCCTAGTTTAAGTTTCTAGAGCTACCGAACACCCAGCAGTAGCCAGCAAAAATTTATTAAGTGCATAGGTAATATGAGTAATCTTATTAACGTCCTTCCACAAGTAACTCCAGAATTACTGAATTTATTATATGACAATAATATTTAAACAAAGATCCTTAGCTGATCTGTCTTTTATTTTGTTAGTAAAAGTCAAAAAACAAAGGACAAAGAGAAAAATGGAACCCTTTATAGGAAATGTAACTGGAACTGTTTAAGAATAATTGAATGAGTAGCTGCGGGTATGGCCTACAACATAAAGTAACAGCAGTTTTATAGTGTTTTTTCTCTCTAAGGCAGAAAGAAGAGTGGGTTAGAAAGAAGGCAGAAGGCACATGCCAGTATTTTATTGGCGCAAACATACACAGAGGCTTCTCTTCTATATCATGTTCAAATTCTGGGCATTTGGGGGACAGTGACCCAGCTGTGTAACAGCCCACTGTAACATTATGTCTTCAGAGCAGAATTATTTTTTGACCCTTATTTCAGCTCTGCATTTTACTCTGTTTATCATGCCCACACACAAACTCTGATGCTGACAGTCTCTGCAGTGTGATGAGGTTGAGCAGAGAGTTTAGAGACAGCTTTTCACTTTAATCCAACTTTCCCATTTTCGCAGTTTACTGTTGAAGACCTAGCTCACAGTCACAGATGTTTTTTGGAAACAGCTAGAGCTCATGAAAACATCACACTTGTTCTATGACCATTGGTTACAGATCTTCAGCTAGAAGACCCCTCTCCAAGGCCATGCCACGGACATCACTACCCAGTATTTGTTTCTACAGAGCCAGTTTGCTTCATCTGACATGACTACGGCTAGGCTACATAGCTCAGCTATTCAAAGGTCAACCCATTACCCTTCACCTCCCAATTCCCTCCTTATGCACAAAGACACTGTTTCCCCAAAGTTAGGTCTGGACAACTCCACTTACTGCAGTGAGAAAAGATTAGGGGAGATGCCCTGCAAAAGCCAACAGAATTGTCTAGGGGAGCGCTGAGTTAATGAGGATTCATTAGCCCAGCATAGCTTGGCAACTTGGCTTCTCACACCTCGTCTCAGATAAAGCTGGTATTCAAAGTTGAGGGCCAATATATTGCCTGAGCTTGCAGTGAAGACATGCTTAACGGGGCTATTACATTTTCCACAGAAGGGAAATCCACCACTATTTATATCCAGCTTAGTACTTCAGATTCAGGCAGAATACTTCTGAAACTACATCCATCCAATATTAATAGCATCTGTCTTGCAGATTAACTATCACATTGTGTTTTTATTTAAACATCATCACTGAGCAATCACTCACTAAATTATTTAAAGGAAACAACAAAAAATTGTTTTAAGGTCACAAGAAGGATGTCAGTGGGTGAGTATTACTAAGCATTTTAAAACCTGGAAGATTTAATTTTAAGGAACTGTAATAATGCCTTTCTTTGGAATATGTAATTTTATATTTTATATTTATGAAGATGGACATTTCTGAAGTGTTTAATGAGCAGCAATATAGTTGCTCAGTTAAAATACAGAGCCTTATACCATTTTTAATATTATCCAGTAAGTAACTCAGTGCCATATGCTTCTGTAGTTTGACTGCCAAAGAATGCAGCAAGTTGTTTTGGAGGCTGCCTCTGAACTCCACAGCCCAGCCAAAACCATGTCTGTGGTACAGAGCTATTGATGTCCTACTAGAGTGGAACGTAAAAATGGCCCCACAGAGAAGTTACACAGAGGCTCTGCTAACTCCATTGAACGGGATGTGGCTTGGAACAATATATGGAATCAGGGCAAAGATTAAATACTAGACATGCTACACTGGAAAAAAACAGTACGATCTTGCAAACAGTGAGGTGCTTACTCCTCTTGGTTGCCAGATGACCTCTGCTTCCCAAAGCATAAGCCATAGACTAAACTTTCTTACAACATCTTAGGGTGCATTAAATATTTTGGACTGGGAAATGGCAAGAGAGTGATTCCAGTTTTAACTACTGCTACCTGCCTCTCATGTCAGTAGCTATAGGTGACTGAGCTAGAAATAGCTGCATGAAGGCTAGAGAATGGGAAAAGAAAAAAGAAATCGTCATTCAGCAATAAAGGAAGAACATGAGCAGAAATGGAAAAGACCTGTTAACTGTACATGTATTTATTTTGTTGTCTTGCTTTGTCCTATAAGGGTTATTTTATACTATATTTATCTGTTAGGTACAGTATCTAAACCTTTAATTGTTTATCATATTGGATCAAGATTAAGCTCCCATTTTTCACTGACTGAATTGCCTCCATACACTGCTACAACTAAGCACTTATATTCCCATCTTATTTTTTTACCATCATGCAAGATAGTTTTGTTGTTCAGTAATCACAAGAAGCCAAAAATAATTCCAGTGTCTTCATTCAACATTTGGGTACTCATTGATCAGCCCTGCACTAATGGCAGTCCCTCTTTAATGTGAGAAACAGACCAAAATATGCATACCAGAACCTCCTTAAGGTGTAGTTCCCATGGCACTGTCATCCTGCAAGGACTGCAGTAATCAATAGACTCATTACAATAAGAAATTGCTTCATTTCTAAATCAGTTCACTTTGTTGTAGTAGTGCTGACTTGATGGTAGAAGTGTGATGTGATGAGGGCTCTGAGCTCAAAACCTTATTGTGTTTTTCTGGCTGCAATAGCTGGTCTGAAAAAGATGGAGGCTCTCTACAGGATTTGCTTTATTAAACAAAAATCTTCTCTCTCCTGTCAACAAAGCAGCTGAACCTCCTGTGCTTAATATGATAGAAAACAACAATTAAAATAAAATTTACCTCACACATAGACCAGTCTTAGCCTATCTGGACATTTTCTATACAATTTAATATTCTTGGCTTAAAAACAATAATGGTTGAGAAGGGACATAAATGGAAACAAAGGAAAAACAAATCTGAAACAGATGTTAGGAAGCACTCCCAGCACAGGAGAGCTGATGTGCTGAAAAGCTACCTGGGGGCAGGACATTAAAAAATGTCTCTCAAGAAAGACTGTGAGGAAGAGCAGAACAACAGAGGAAGGCTTGATCCAGGTACCTTCTCGTCCTCCACACCTCTCACTTCACCACCTCAGGGGATTCTGCTTTTCTTAACACAATTCTGTGGCCCATTCAAGCCAACTTTAGAACAGAAGTTAAAATGTGAGGGAGAAATTTTAAGTGAATTTCAGATGAAAAGACTAAGAAGGAATAAAAGCACCGTTGTGTTCTTTTCCTCCCTAACAGAAATAGGCAAGTGTGTCCTAGCATAGTACTCTGCGGGGATTAAAATCCACCGTCCACTGTCTATCCATGCCATTAACACTTTGTTCATTAAGCAGGTAATTTTCACAGTCTGGAAAATGCATGGGAAATGACTCTTTAACCAGTGCTGATAGCTATGTCAATAACTGTGTAATTTATAGTGTGCTTTTTAGGATTGTCTGAAAAATAACAAAAAATACTACCCGTTGAATAGGGCATCCACTGCAATTAGCCCCACTCAGCCCCTTCTGTTATCCTTAATGAATAAGACTTACAGCATCCTGTAAAATGCTTTGCAACCGTTGACCTAATCCTTCAAGACTGGAGGAAAGACAAGGCTAGCAAGGGGGAAAATGAGTCAGAAGGTAACACGGATTTCTTTGTCAGGGATCTCAGGACCTAGTCTTGGATTCCCACACACAGTCTCTTATGGATAACTTCTCAAAGAGAACATTTGCATGTTTCTGTCTCTTTTTAAATATGAACAGAAGCACACAGGAGAATTCATTGCTTCAGGAAACCAGAGGGTCTGTACCGAGAGGTTCAGAGTGGGATTTTCAATGCTCCATAATTCTAAATCTTGTGGTTGCTTCTCAGGCTTTGTTTGTTACTGTCCATGCACAAGTGCTAAGGACAGCAGTGGTGAGGGGCTGGGAGGTGAACTGCATTGCTAAGCCTAGGGGCAGTCTGAATAATTAATTATTCTGTAGCACTTGTGACATTTGAGTGACCAAAAAACAGAGCTTTAGCAGCAATCATCTTGATCTTCAGCTCCAGAAGACAAAATTCAGGCAACTCCAAGTTAATGACATTTCTAGAGAGATCAGTTCTAGTCTACCCTCCCAGCTAGTAGCAGGAAGAAATGGTGATTGTTTGGGATAGAGTTTTAACCAGTTCCTGTCCAGAATGTGTTTAAGATCTTTTTATGTCTTCACAGGACTAGGGCAAAATGCAGAACCCCTCACTATCTTCTCTTTTGTGAAGATTTGTTAAGTATGCCACCTGCATTGAAAATGGGCTAACTCAAGGAAGAGGTGATTTGGCAGACAGAAGTGGATATCACATTTGCAATGACTGCTCTTTCTGCCTGGTATATGGGTGCACGTGGCTTTAGACCAGACAAAGGTGGTTAGTGAGCACTACTTTCCCACGCATCACACTCTCCACCTTCCTGATACAACATGGCAATCTGCAACAACGGTAGGCACCAATGGCAAATGGGGTTTGAATACTTTAGCATTTTTTCCCCTCTGCCAACAGTATGGGCTAATACTGTGGGTGTTTTGATAACAGAATCAGAATCATTGCAGTTGGAAAAGACCTCCAAGATCATCAAGTCCAACCATCTACCTAACATCATCAAGACCACTATACCATGTCCTGAAGTGTCACGTCTGGCTGGTTTTGATCATGGTCACACAGTCTCTTGCCTTCATACTAGGGCTGCATCCTCTCTTAATTACTCTAACTGTTATTTTGTCATTTATACTCTAACTTGGTTTTCATTTCATGTTTACAGTTACTTCTCACTAAGAGACCAGGAAGTAAAGAAATTATAAGTAAATAAAATACAAAAAAGTAGTTAATTATTGACTGAAAGTCTCCAGTGTGTAGCAGTTTCATACGTGCAAAACTTTGGTTTTGCAGAGGATCTGACTACTAGATGTGGTAGTATGTTGACACTTTGTCATTAGTATGACAGCACTCTGTCTTTACAGTGATTACTGGTATAGATATAATTTGCATTTTTCTACAGCTGTACCTACTTTCATCTAGGTAGAAATATTTATACTTTCTTCCTGACCTAAAAATACTCTTGCCTAAATTACAAACTTCTGTGCTACAGAAAAGATGTAACATCAGAATTCAAAGCCCAAAAATTCCATGTCCACTAGGAAACCCAGTTATTTTCTTGTTGAGCTCTGCCCACTAAGCAAAACATTTTCATTACTCACAAACCAGCAAGCAGCCAACATGCTTAGAAATAAATGTAGCTGGGTCAAACTTTTCTGCACATCCTTCCTTTGTGACTGTCACTGCAATGAAAATCCTTTGCAGCTGTCATGTGAGTGGATGACACAAATGATGCCTAGAGGGGATATGCTCTAATTATGAAATGCTTACTTTTTGTGACAGATAACACACATGTAGTCAGTCAAGTAACAAGGGGCTGTCAAAGCGGGCTTTGCATGTATGCTATATGATCCCCCTTCAGTAACTAAATTCCAGATAACAATATAAGAAGTCTCCTAGTTTCTAAAAATAAATTCACTTCTTAATAGAAGCATTATTTTCAGAGGTAGTGTGTGTGTGCTGCTGTCACTTTGGCAGTGTGTGTTCAGACTGATTTCTTCCCACTTCCTTCAGAGCCTTCCTTCTCATAGGCAGTTCATGCTCCTCATTTGAAATCTTATGTAAGTTCTTACAACTTTGTTAATACCAGTTTTCTTTGTTGTTTTGTCTTCTGATCCAGCATATGTTGACTTGTGGAGCAATAAGAGGTTATTAGGCTATAGTTCTTTACAGGGATACATTTTTACTGCTGTCCTGGTGTGACCTTTTAATCTCAAGATCATCATACATTCAGGCTCTTCAGGACAATCTCTCCTGATTTTGGAGAGATTACTTTGGTTGGGATTTGCTTCAAGTTTTCTGCTGACTTCATCTGCTGGATGCTTCCTGGTGAGCCTCTCTGTTGTTCACATGGTTTATTTCCTCTTACTGCACAATGTGGGGCAGATAACAGCTGAGCCACTTGTTATGTCACAGAATCACAGAATGTTAGGGGTTGGAAGGGACCTCCAAAAACCATCAAGACTAACCACCCTGCTAGAGTAGGGCAAAACCGAATCATGTCCTCAAGCTTCTGGCCTTTCCATGTTTCCCCCAGAGCCTCCTGCTTCCCTGTCATTGCCTTGGACTACCCTCAATCTGTCCTTAGTCCGAGTTACCTGTAGAACTTGAATCTGGCTAAATTTCTCCTCATTCAGAATAACTACCTGATGGCTGAGCTATATCATCTTACAATTAGTCTCTTAGGTTGGACATGATCTTGCTTCAAAGAGACTCAGGGAGAGGTGGCTTGTGATCAAACTGCTCTGTTTTTTTAGCACTCTGTAATGTAGTGTAACCCTTTGGTTTCCTAACCCCAAGACTTGTGTGTTCTCAAGACAGTTTAACTCACAGGCACTGAAGTGGTAAGTGGCTATAAATGTGTGGCCCTTCCCCCTGAAAGTGAACCATGAGGATGTGCACAGGTCACAGCAATTGATCTAGGCAAGGGACATGGAGGGAAGGATTTACCCTAAGATGAGATTATGTGTTTTATGCCAATATGCATAAGTTAGAGCTATCACTCTAGCACAGTTCATAGAAAAGTGTTAAAGCGGAAGATGGAGAGCTGGATTTCACAGGTATAAGATGTATGCATGTAAGTTAGGTTATAGGCCAGCTCTTTACTGAAACTAACTTTGGAAAAGACAATCTATTCACAATGACTGGTATGGGATAAGATTCCCTAGAACTCCCATCCTTGCCAGCATAAGCTACCTAAATCACCATATGAAACTCCAGCAACCCCAGCAGGCTGCTCCTCCGTTCTCTAGAGTAGGCAGAAGCAGGGATTCACAATAGCAGCACAGGCAATGATATGCTGCTCACACTTACAGATGCCCAGCCCCTATAGCTTCAGGAATGCCTGGAGCCACTTAGTCCCTTGTTATTTTCTTTATGTAGGAAAGCCGTGTGCTGGGCTTTCCTCCCATAGAATTAAAGCTCCAGTCTAAACAGAAATTAATTAGTATTTTCAGCATGACCCAAACTCTGTTGAGTTACTGAAAAACTTTGTGAGGGTGTGGAGAAAGACAAGGGAGGGAATGAAACAAGCCCCCAAGAAAATAAGCAAATAAACAAGCCAAGAAGACTACCAAAGAAAAGATGAGTGAATGCTCAATGCCCTGTCTAGACCTGGTTGATCAATGGTCTCCAGTTTTTCACGTTTGGTGCCACACGGCGTATGCAAGCCATGACAAGACTCTGAGGAATCAGGGAAGCTGGAGTCTTGCTGGCATATGAAATCATTCCTGAAGTGCCACTGCCTGTGACATGAGGGATCGTTCCAACATCTTTGCTGGCCTTCAGGACTTTTTTTCTAACAGGTGCAGCAGATGAACTTCTCTTACAGCCTTCCTTGTGAATACGAGACTGACCCGCCGCCAGTCTGGGATGCCAGATGACAGAGGAAGGTGGCTTCACTCATGCTAGCAGAACTTGTGGCATTCTTGTGAATGAGAAACAGGGACCTCATCTTCTGCAGAAGGAAATGCTGAATGCTCTGATTTACTGTCACCATGGGAATGGGAGCATGAAAACCTGGGCTTCCCAGCATCTCTGTCCTGGCAGATGAACTCCATGGCATCCTCCAGGCTGAGAACCACCCTGAATTGCAAGGCAAAATACTACAGCTGGAACTGGAAATCTGCTGCAGCTCTGGAGTGGTTTATGTTCCCTAACCCTGCAGTGATCTGACTGATTAAACCAGTGGTGGAGGATTAGCTCCAGCCCAAATCACATTTCCCATGTGAGGAGGCACAAAGGCTGCCAAGGCAGGTTAATCAGACTGGTGAGTGTCATGTCACAGATGCTGGTCTCAGATGGGTGACAGGGAGCCAGTACCAGCCTGCAGGACAATCACTCCTCTCCTTTTCCCCAGTTCCTGACCCTCATCCCAGAGAGAGGACGATCTCCTCCTGGTCTCTGAGAGCAGCCAAGGCAAGTTGGTCTGTGAAGTGCAAGCTTGGGTAACGGTACACAGAAATGGTTTACAGTTCATCTGCTTAAAAGGTTGAAGTAAAAGGGACAAGGATGTAGCTTTCCAAAGGACAGATAATAGCACTCCCAGATAAGTCCTATGTTCGGTTTAATAAATGGTTTATCTGGTCCTCAGTTTCTGTTAGTTGCTCAAGCTATGTGACTTTAAAAAGAAGTATATCCACAAAGTACTGACAACTATTTTTTTACTTGCTTTTTTGACAAAGTCTTAAAGATAAGTGTTTTGTTTTGAAAGAGGTGATGGTGGTGAAGATTTGTTAGTTTAGATTTCCCCTTAAAAATCACTTGCACCAGAAACAGAAGACAAAGGAAAACTGCCTACATTTCCTAGCTAGGAATAATATCCATAACTACAGAAGAAATCCAGAAACAAGAGTTTGGGCCTCAACAGACTAAAATACACTTAACAATCTTTCATAACGACCTCAACACATCTTGGATTTGAGAAGCAACATTCATTATTTGAACGTTGTGCAACATTTTACGAACTTAGGGGTTTATTTTCCCCTGTCCTTCCCGAGGTCCTTCTGAGTTAAAATAATGGCTTATTATTTGGGCAGAGGAGCATTCCTGAAAAGTGTTTTCTTTGCTTTGCTTATGAATTACTGATGGAAATGAACAGCTGGCAAATTAAGTCACCATGGTACTTAGGGGGAAAAAAAAAAAAAAAAAAGATGCCTTCAACTTCAAGTTTAAGATCTGTGTACATTTCTTTAGAATGAGAGTGGCTTGTCTCTCTACTGTTATATAGTGACTTTGGTTCAGTCTTCATCAACTACATTTGACCTTTGGGACTTACCTACATTGAAATAAAGAACAACAGAAAAGGCAGCAATCTTGGATGATCAGGTTACAATATATTTTTGTTTTCATAATTGTTCAAATATGACTCCATACTTTAGTGTAGACTAGAGCTAACCTGGTTGTAGCTTTGAGGCTATGGTTGGAGGTCTGCAGTACGGTGAAATACTGCACTTATGCTTTATTCATATTACGGAAATTGCAGCCACATTAATCTACATGGGTGTCCTTGTTTAAAGCCCAAACAGGTTTGATCTGTGTGCCAAATGTTGTGCAATTTTTGATGAGCCCACCTAAGCCTACAGCATGGGTATCCCTTTTAGCTCTGACAGGATTTGATGCTGGTGGTATATTTTTGCAGTTGTTTTCAGTAGGATTGTGTTTTTGATGGACCACAAAGGAGAGATAGTGAGACACTGCATTCACAGCAGAAGGTAAAGCTAAAACAATGTTTATCGGCCTTTTCAAAACTTCCTTTTCTTTCCCTCAGTACTGCTGAAATTTAATAGATGATTCCTCGTTAGTAGACGTTAAAAGGTGTTACAAAGGATACAATCATATTGAGAAAAATCTTGCTGAGCCATCAAACAGCTTCTTTATAACAGAGAGTGGCAAACAGTGTTCTGACAAAGGATTCAACTCTTTGAAGTGTCTCATCTCCCCCTTCTCAAAGATGAGCATGACATTTGAATGATCCTAAATTCACTGGCTCAGATTTGGAAAAATTCTGAAAGTTGGAATTTTTGGGTTTAACCCTTGAATATATAACGAGTTCATATTTCCCATAGTCCTTCTGCTTTAAAATAAGACATCATGGTAAAGAAAGGGGAAGGGGAAGGAAAGGAAAGGAAAGGAAAGGAAAGGAAAGGAAAGGAAAAAGGAAA
>WTSP01000329.1:26190-57417 GCA_025331215.1 Actenoides lindsayi | reverse complement strand
TATTCTATTCTATTCTATTCTATTCTATTCTATTCTATTCTATTCTATTCTATTCTATTCTATTCTATTCTAATGTAAGCATTGTATTTTCATAATCGTGGAAGTTTATCCATTTATTCCGATTCCTGTGCTACGAACAAAATATACAAAATATACAAACAAAAGATACATCTTAACATGTGCATTTTAAGAGAGACAAAGACACGTCACTGAAATAGTTGTGACAAGATACTGAATATTCTAACAAATTGCAGGGGGAAATGTGTCAAAAAGTAGAAATAAATTAAAGAAGGATAAGCAGAGAATGCTAACCCGGAATCATTTGTAAAACTTTTCAAGAATAGAGCCAAATGCACTGCAACTGCTTGACAGTCGTGGTTGGGAAATAAAATAGCTGACAAAGAGTTTGAAATCTAAGTCTGTTAGAATATATAGGACACATTTTATGTGTAGGCATATGAGGTTCTTTATCGTAGACAAGTCGTTGCCACAGTTGAAACATAATTAATCTTCATGCTCAAGGTGGTTTTGCTCTATCACACATCTTGGACTGGGAATTTGCTGTTTTGGCCAACAGTATAAATTGAGTCCTGATGATAATATTAACCTTCAAATAGAAGATTTGTGTCAATTATGCAGTCCATCTATTTCCATTCTTCCTACCTTCTCTATGTAGCCATGAAAGCACAAAGAGGTAAATCCAGTGAAGACAGTTTCTATTCTTTCAATCTATAACAATTTTTGCTGTGATTCTAACAGAATTTAACACATCCACAGAAACATAATGTGATATTTCATACCGTTTGTTAATCCCTTGGCCTACCAGACTGAAAATTCTTACTTCTTTATAGTTGACTGAAGCAAGAAGGAAAAGAAAAAAAAAATCCCCAACTAGATTTTGAAAGAATAAAATATACTTTTGCTACCATTTTCTTTCATTTTCCAAGGACAGTTGCTTTGTCAGCAATTTTCTTGCCAATGTTTTTGATGTTCTGCCTTTGCAGTAGGTTAATATTTAGAGGTGAATAGTTCTGCATTGGACCACACTTACTTCATAGTGTTGTATTCAGTGATAGATGAATTTGGTAAGAGATGAATCCCCTTGCATTCTAGCTGATCCTCAGAGATTAGAGGAGTTAGGGGCAGCTGGACTTATATCTTAATAGGTATGCCAATTTAAATATGACTATAGGTATGACACCAGACGCACAAACAGCCTGTCTGGCTGTAGGTTCAGTTGCATTCAAAAGAAGCAGTCAGACACACAAACAGCACAATTTGCTGTAAATATAGGTCCAACACCAGATACACTAACAGCCTTTATGTTATAGGTCCAGTTGCATTCACAAGACACAGTTGGATGCATAAATAGTACATTTTATTTCACTTGCAACATATACAGATTCTTTATATTGCTGGTGATAAATACACTAAGCTGCAAAATCGCTATATAGCTCTAAACGACAATTGTAATCATAAATGTAATCTCCTGGGAAAAACACACTCCGCGTAATCAAGGCCACAAATCTTATCATAAGGTGTCCCTTCAGGGGATGGTGGGAAGAACAAACTTGTCAATCTGTCCCTACAACTTGGTGTTGAGTTCTTGTCCCATAAATCAGTTCTGAAATATGGATAACATATACACCTTGTCCACTACTATTGAACAAAGTGTGGAGATGGGATTGTGGTCAAGTCATTGCTCCTGGTGGTCAGCCTTAGCTGTGGCACTAAACATTTATGACTTCCTTGGTAACTTCTGAGACAAGGAGATAACAGCTGTGATAAGCATAAGAATGGGATAAGCAGCTTTCACTGCATTCCACACCCCTCCTCCATGCCCTGAGAACACAGACCACTGGATTTTCACCCAGCCTCTGTGTCTATCCTAGTCACAAGAGGTTTATCAGCAGTGTTGAGCTTTGCAGTTTTCAACCGTTTTGTGCTTCCAACAAACAAGCACAGGGAAAAGAGTCAGGGAAGAAAATAAGTGTGAGTCCAACACATAGAATGGTACTTTTCTCTCTTTTATTCCTCTTCTATTTTTAAACACACAATATTGCACTAAAAATCCAGAAAAAGGAGAGTAGAGAATATTGGCTGTGAAGTTATGAGTTTATAATTAAGAAGAGAAGGAAAAGGTGTAGTCTAGGATTTATATAGCTGATATAATGCAAAGAGTGGAAAATTGTGTCTCTACTGTTCATATTAAGATTGAGATGTGGTCTTGGCTTTCAGTAGCTGGTAGAGTAGAGCAGTGGTGTAGATTCTGACAATAGCTGGAGTAACAATTCATTGTTTTGCTTCTGGGTTGTTGGGTTTTTTTGTGTCAGGTCTTTAAAATGTGAAGCATCTTTGTACTTTTCAGAATAGACCTTTTGTGTTAGTTATTTATTAGGATTTAATTGGGATTTTTTTCTTGTGATTTACCACCCTCCAAGACACAGTCAATATCACTAGTAGTTTCTTCCCTGAAGGAAAAAGTGAGAAATGGAAGAAAAGACAGGCTTAGGAATACTGAGGAGAAAGAAAAGAGGGAAGAAAAGATAAAAGAAAAAGAGGAAAGAGAAAGAGGAAAGAGAAAAGAAAAGGGAAAGGGAAAGAGGAAAGGGAAAGGGAAAGGGAAAGGGAAAGGGAAAGGGAAAGGGAAAGGGAAAAGGAAAGGGAAAGGGAAAGGGAAAGGGAAAGGGAAAGGGAAAGGGAAAGGGAAAGACAAGAAATTGATCAAGCAGCATGA
This sequence comes from Actenoides lindsayi, assembly GCA_025331215.1. NCBI lineage: Eukaryota > Metazoa > Chordata > Aves > Coraciiformes > Alcedinidae > Actenoides > Actenoides lindsayi. The sequence continues at coordinate 54,680 of WTSP01000329.1, read as the reverse complement.
TCTTCTATGTTAGCACTAATGTCAGCTACAGCTCCTAGGTAGTGCCAAACTGAAGTTCAAAGACAGAAACTGCCTCTAACCCTCAGCTGTGCTCTCCTGGTTAAAGCTGAACCTCCTCTGTCATCCGGGACATGGAACAAAGGCAGACACTGACATGTACAGCTCACACCCAACATGATGCAGAAGACTAGGCAGCTACACATTAATTGTCACGGATTTTCTGTTCTTTGGATAAATTTGGCTTACAGGTTTTAATGCACCAATGAAGCCCTGTCCCCCAGATCTGTACTATTCTGCAAGTTTAAACATATCTACATTGAGTTGAATGAGCACATCCCTATGGAGCAAGAGATAAAAATGAACATTTACTGACTTTCTAAGCATTGACTAAGTGAATTAGGGATGGATTATTAGATTAACTTAATGAGAGTCTTACTTGTCCTCTCTTGTAAAGACAGCTTATTGATTTCACAATCTTGCCTATTCTTTGCTGATGTTTTATATATTATTAAAATACTCATTTATTATATTCAGATCTATAAAGTGAGTGTCATTGAACACATATCAGCAAATGGAAGGAAAAGCTGTAACTTCAATATTGTTTCACATCCTGTTTGCTGTTTGTCAAGGGTTTCACACTGTAAGTTCTGCATCAGTTGAACAACCTGAAGCACAGCCCTTAGCAAGGTAAGTCTTAGGTACCTGCCTACACCATAAATACATGTGGTAGTTCCCAAGCCCACGCTTTCCAGGCACATTTTAAACATGATGCATGAGTTGCTGACTCCTACATGAAAAACATTACTTTCTCCAGGTGACAGTATATGAAAGATAAACGATGCTGTGCTGCTGTATTTTTTTTGTTCTCTAATTTTGACTTTTCCTTTGTTTGTCCTAAATTCCTAGGCAGGTACTGTATACTAGTCTACTCGATCACAAACTAAATTGAGACTGATTTTCTCCACCAGCAATAAAATAACCATTCTTTGCAGCTCTGCTTTAAATCTACCAAAGGAAAGGGAATTCTTTTCATTAAGCCCAGTAATCCTTTGGATCAGAACTTCATTTTACTCAGCGTGAGTCAAAATTATATTCACTATATAACCAATGATCTGCTTAGAAAATGAAGATGACAGGTTTTTTTATGACCAGGGATTTGTGGTTTCCATTGTAAAAATTGCTCTCAAATCTTGACATTTTTTTTCTTCAGTAGGATGAGTTTAGCTCTGTGAAGAGCAAGGATAATAAAACCAGGTTAAGTCACATTGTTTAGGCTATGTATGTGTGGATAATGCTTCTGGCTGCCAATTCATTTAAAAAGGAGGAGACAAGATACAAAGGCTGTTTCACTGTTGTTGAGGTTGGACAAAAGAGCAGTGCAGAGACAGAACATCTCCTTCACAGCTAAAGAGCGTTCTCAATTCTCCCTCTCTCTTGTTCTTATCTCCCTCTCAGGTTACTGCATTTTCTGTTCCCTTCATGCCATTGCAGTAGTGCTGAGGACAAGTGAGATAATGCTTGGCCCAAATCCAGGCAATCATTTTGAAGTAATTAGTTTAGGTACTGCACACCCAACCCATACTTCTTCTTTTTTTTTTTTTTTTTCAGGTGGGTATCAGTTGGCTCACATTACCTGATTACCTGGCTGTGTTTGGATGGCCAGCCCCAAGGTTCACTTAAAGCTCGTCCCCAGGTAGTGAGTGAGGGCTTAATAGAATGCGTCAGTTTGTTCTGGGAAATCTGGCTCTGCTGCAATGAGTTATTTCTCCTCCTGCTGCTGTACACAATCTACCTTTTGCTGTTCTGCTTTCTTGGCACTTCTAGCCCAAGAATAAAGTCTGTGCTGTGATGACCTTGGAGCTGCTGTTAATTCTGATAGTGATGGGGTTTGACTTGGTTTGGGTTTTTCTTTTTCATTTATTTGGAGAGCTGAGGAAGAGCAACATGTATTATGAGGGCTGAGCAATTCTTCACTGTAAGAAACAATCAGCAAAACTACCTGGATGTGCACTTTTCAGATGGATGTTAGGATTTTCAAAGGTACACAAAGTGCACATCTCCTGCCTTCCCACTGACTTTCACAGAAATTAGGCAGTTGTGTGTCAGAAGCACACACCTCTTGCATTCAGTCCCCACATGAGAAACGCTGTATAGGAACAGAAGATGACTCCTGTTGACACACACGGTATGCAGACAGCTTCCCTGCTAGGATGACATTGCTTTTGCATTTCTTACTCTTCCTTGACCCATCTAGTGCTCTCTGACAAATCCTTTGCCACCCTTCTGTAGGCACCCTTTTAGCCCAGGGTCTCTCTGAGACAAACTCCTCTCCTGAGTGCACATTAACCTCCCATGGTGTATCTCTCCTCCACAACCCTCCACTTATACACCTCCTCCCTGACCACAGGGGACCTTTCTAAGTGCAAGATGGAGCTATGTTTCCATCTCATCCTCACTTTGTCTCTTTGCTGTGAATGGGAGTGAGGCTTCAGCTTTAGGCCAGCTGTGAAGGTAGCCTTGTGCTGTGGATATATTTGCACCAGGAATTGGGCTGAGGCTGCTAACAGCTTCACAAAGACAAGAAAAGAGCTGTTGGATGCTAAAGGCTTCCAGCCAGTACTAGCCTGGATCAGATACAGATTGGCAGCTTCGAGGTGCATGGCTCCAGTTTCCCATTACCAATTCCCCTGAGCTGCTCAGTCTCCCATGGTGAAAGCTTTAATTTAGGAGAGATCCTGTAGGGCTGTGTTGTTCTTGTCATCTCTTCTTTGTTTCTAATTTTTAGAAGCAAGTCCATGAAGTCTTGCAGCCAGATGCCCACTGGCTCTCAGGTGAATGTAAGCAGGCATCCTGAGAACAGTTCAGCTCAAGAACTAAAGCTGAACTAAAGTCATTATTTATATTCCTAGAAACCAGCAAATAACAGTATTTCAGTCCCGTTTCACCTAGCTGATTAGCATTGCAACCAGTGCGTGAAAGAATTTGAACTCATCAGCTTACTCAGAACTTTGAATAGCATAACCCAAGCAATGGGAATAAAACAGTGGATAGACAATTATATATCTTTATACAACTGATTGCAAGGGGAAAAAAAATCAAATATATTTGCAGTTAGAATTTGATTGAAATTGAGGCTAAGAGATGCAAGCTATTCTTGCAAGAAAATGTAACTATGTTAGTACAATGCTGTTCAAGGGGGATCTTGGTGATTAAGGTGTCACTTGATTTCCTTAGAAGGCAGCCAGATTGTGGACTGGCATGAATAGATCATTTCCTTTGAAGCTGGCAGAACTGTGATGATTGCAACGGCTGAAAGTCTTTCTATGCACTGCACCAGTGCTATTATAATTATGGTTTGCATCCAGTAAAACTAAGTAGATCAACATAGTCATGGCTGGCTCCAAGTTTTTCAGCAGCGTAGGAGAAATTGGATGTCACTTTTCTGTGAACGAGAGTCCAGGGACAGGCTCTTTCTGCCAGTGGAAAGACAGTAGGAGGAAAAAGGCATGTATGAGAAGAAGAAATGTAGGGAACTTGGCTCCCTGTTACTTCTGCAATAATCAGAGGAATAAAGGAGAAGGGACAAGGCTGGTTTGGAAGCAACTGTCCTGTCTTCATGGCTGATGGTAGCTGCCACCACACCATTGCCCCACACCAACCCCAGGTAGGAAGCTTCCAGGAGAGGGTTGCATGAGCCCAGGCAGCCCTTCCAAGCTTTCACCCCCACTATCTATGGCCCAGTACTAGACAGAATAGCACACTGGGAAAACATTAGCATCATGTCTATGGATATTTTTATACCACCACATACCAGGTGTGACCTGAACCTGCCCACTGTTGGCAAAACACCAGCATCCTTCCCTGCCAAAGAAGCACCCACATCTCGCCCGAGAAGCTCTGCCTTTCTTGCCCCACCATCTGTCCAACCACTCTACAGAAGCTCAGCAGCGTGCATGAGCTCTATGGGAGATGGGTCCAGACAAGTAAGTTGAGACAGAAGTGCACCGTAGTTCTCACTGCAGTCTTTGTGCAGAGGACATTTACCAATATCCTGCCCTAAAAGCTTAGTGTCATGAAGTGAAAACAGCATAGCGTGAAATAGAAATGGGGAACATATGGTCACCACACAGGATTACCTGACTTGAAAGAACCTCTTCTTTCATTCAGTAGCAGCATTTATAGTAGGGGTGGGCAGAAAACTCAGGTGTACATTTGCTGGAAGAGAGAGAAGGTCCTAAGTTTACAATGAAAAAGTTCATCTTGATACACGTTGGGTATTCTGAGCTTTCTTTAGAACTGATACACAATGGCAAAACAGGCTCCCGGTATTACTAGCAAGGTCTCAATTTCATTACCTTTTTTTTCTAGCAATATAAATGTTGATGGTTTCTCTATTCCTTTGTTTCTTTTCTGATCTCTTTCCATTATTTTAAGAAACCATACAAATTCCTAGTATCTAGTTTTGATGGATGCATTTTCTGGCAAAATGTTAAGAAGATAAATAAAGCAATTAGTCATTTCTCAAATAATGGTGATATATCAGAAGCATAGCCAAGAAACATTAAGATGAGTGTGTATGAGTCAATGAAAAAATCTGGAAAAGCCCAAGGAGATGTGGAACCATGGATCAATCATCTTATCATCTAACTCACTACATATCACAAAGGCAAGTTATAACAGAAAGGAAAGACCAGGATTTGTAGTTTAAATAAACAAAATTAGCATCAGATAATCCAGATTTTGCCAGTGACATTAAGAAAACCATCAATAGGAATATTGTTCCTTCTCATCAAAAATAGTGTCAGCCTATTGGGAAGATCTTCTTGACAAATAATCTGAATGTGACAAAGACATAATCTCGTCACTATTTTGGACACATAAGACATTAAAACTAATGTCAGTTCTTCCACTGCTTTTAAGAGCATAATCTCATAATTGAATTAGGATTTGCACCAAGTTTGACAGTCCAAAATGGCATATTGTATGGGTTTTACTTTTTGCTAACCTACTATTCAATGGAGAGATTAGAAAAGGATGTAAAAATCATCAGGCAGAAGGTCTGACAAACCATTCATCTCAACACCCTGTGAAGATAATTCTCAGCCAGCTAAAATGGATATTGAAGAGGTTCTGGCAGATAAACAGACTGTCAATGAAAATCTCTAGGGAAACATTGATTTCCCATCATTTCTAAAGAAAGAATGAATTGCAGAAAACAATTTGCTACACAGGTGTACTGTCTTCAGTACACCATTTCAATCTCTCTGTTGTCCCTTTCTGTTATTCTGCAACAAGGGAAATCATAGACAAGCGTAGGTTTGGTCAGGAAAGAGCTAAATAAAAACAAATTTTTGTATTTTAAAACCAGACATAAGAATCCGTTAGTATTTTTCCTGTTGGCTGGAAATGTTCAAAACACATTTGAAAAGGAAAAGAACTGTGAATAGTTACTCTGAGGCACTATTAATCATTGACAGCTTCATTTAATACTCATGATGGGTTTGACTGCAGCTGCACCATATACCTGGAGAGAAGATACATTGTGCAGCACTAGGAGCTGTATGGATGGGAAATTGTTAACCTTGAGAGCCACAGTTCCTTCTGTGTGTTTTCTGTTTGCTGGAAAAAGGATCTCATAGTTACTTGCTTATGGTCTTTATTTTGAAGATAGGATGGGAAAGGAAGCTCTGTCATCTCCTGCCCATTTGCTGTGTCAAAAAGCAGCAGCTTTATAATGCACTATCTACTACACTTCTGTCTCAAGTCACTCATCTGGACCCATCTCCCATAGAGCTCATGCAGGGACTTTGAAGCGGTTTCCTTTAAGCACAAGTTTTAGAACAAAATTTGCCCATATTTAGAAAACAGATCACTTTTTTATCCATATGTATGTGGTAAGGATTTTTCTGTCACTTTTCAGCCCCAGTTCAGTTTTTTTAAAGTTTGGAATTAATCAGGAAATCTGGGGAAAAAAAAACCCAACAAAATTATGATTTGGAGTTCACTCAGTCATACTTGGACAACCAAGCAGTTCTTGCTCTGACAGCTTCCTACTCCTCCAGTCCCGAATATTTTGTCTACTGCCTCTTCCTCAAACAAGTCATCTCATTTCATCAGCCCAATATAAACATGACTCCTCTCCCCCCTGGCTAGGTCACAGGGAAGTATTTAACACACTGGAACTCACCAGCACCAGTTACTTTTGTCTCTGAAATTTTGACAGAAGAGAGAAACAGAGGAATCCCTTGAATGTTTGGAGCCATTAAATGTATACTTGAGCACCCTCATAGCTACTATTACCAATTAACAAAAATCCTGGCAGAGCACTGAGGAAATTTGCAACCTGATTCTGTAAATACTCACCCATGTGAGAAGGGCTGCGCAGCTGAGTGGCCTCAGGAGTTTACTACCAATGCCTATGTGCATAAAAAGTTCCCTGTGCACTTAAGCGTTTGCAGGAATCATAATCTTTGTAAGTGTCTGATATGAAGAACAGTTCTGAGACTTTTCATCACTTGTCATATTTTTGTAAATTATCCTAAGCATTTTAAAGTTTTCATTATTCCAGTAGTTATCATGTTTACACATAGACACACCATATAGGTCACGGTATTTGACTCTGGACTTCTTTTTTAATTAGTTTTGCTGACCAGGGACCCACTGTTGTTGAAACAGATGTTGCAGCCCAATAATAGCTCTCAGCTGCCAACAGCAAACTGTAGAACTCAGCCCTCACCATGCAGAACAAATGAGTGTAATAAGGGGCCAGCGAGCTCCAGACTACAGGGACACTCCACAACATGTGTGTTTACCAGCTCTATCTTAAGGCACATGAACTTTAAAATGCACTTCTTTGTCTCATCTGAAATACAACAACTGAGCAAATATTTCTCAAAACTGCATGTAGTGCCACAGAATAAATGCATTATTTTCATTCCTTTATCATGCATACTTGTTTAACTGTCTCATTTTTGCTATGAGTCACAAGCAGCAGGGATCAGATGGGCTCTTCCAGACTTGTAAAGACCTAGTGAAGCTCAAGCTGAGCACTCAAGTGAAGCCTCCAACAACTTATGTCCTGTTCAGACAGGTACAGAAGGGAAGTATTACACTTGCTGTCTAAGGCAAGAATGAATTGACTCCCCTATGAACACTTGTTGAGTCTTCTTTAGAAGGACTTAGATTCTGAGCCAAGGTGCTAATCATCCTAAATCAACATCTTCTCCAGTATGAAAAATCATTTATTTCATCTGAAAGGCGTATAGTTGGTTGGTTTTTTGGGGGCTGTTTTTTTGTGGTTTTGTTTGGGTTTATTTATTTATTATTTGTTGTTGTTGTTGGTGGTGGTGGTGGTGTTTTTTGATTTTTCTTTTTTCATTTTGTGGTTTGGTTTTTGTTTGTTTGGGGTTTGTTATTGTTGTTGTTTGTTTTGAGGGTTTTTTTGGGGGCTGTGGTTTTTTGGGGGTGTGTGTGTTTTTTTACCTACGTATTACTCTTTTTCACCTACGTCTATGCCATTAAATATCTGAGATGCAGATAATTTAAGACTGGACTTCATTTTTTCTGTCTTGTATATGAAGTTCTTACTATCCAGTGTTTCTTTTTAAACTTCCTAAGTCTTTTAGGCTATTTCTTCCACCATGCAGAGAGTTCTTTAGTACCATTAGCCTTTGTTATATATAACTCATTTCATAATGTTAATGAATATATTACATAGATCAGTCACAGTGTTGATCTCTGGAGATGTCTTTGTACTTGCTTGTCTTTCAACAAGAACATGAATATCTTTCTTAGGTTGAATGGTATATTAATTTACTAGCAGACATATTGCTATTGTAGAAATAATGCATTTCTGTAAAGACTTCTAACCCATGTGCAAAAATAGGAATATAGGTAGGCAAAAAGTACTCTTGAAAACAATGATGCATACACAGTGATGGTGGAGAGCAAATTAGATAACAGCTTGTGGTATAATATGGTGTAAAATTAAAAAAACAACAGCACAAGAACCCATAATTCATATGGTTACAGAAACACAGAGTCATGAAGTACAGTTATCATGAGGCTCAACTTAGGAAATCCTGTTAACCACTTAGTATTTTATTACCATAAAAAGGCCAACAGGTTATGAGGATTCAGAAAAAAAAACAACAAAACCCAAACCAAAAACAACCAAACAGTTAAGAGAAATTTAGAAGGGCAGCTGAGGAACTGAGGAGACTTGGGTTGATGTATTTTCAGTGGTTATGTGATGGAGACAAACAGGGCACCCAACTGAAATATAGGTGGCAGGATGCTACTCTGCAAATAAATTTGAGTTGTCTAAGCTATATTTTCTACTCCATCAAGGGCTTCCCCAGCACCATCAGTGAGATTTCCAAATTCCTTCTGTCACTTCAGAGTGCAGCTAACTTTTAATGCCACTGTGATTCATCATGAAAACACTCCTGGGATTGAGACATTATTATTTACAATCAACAAAAATGTTTAAAGAAGAAGTAGATAAACATGAGGGTGAAGAGAGACTACCCAACACAGACCAGGATGCTGGATAAAAGGGATAAATCCATCCTCCCATCATCTTCCCCCCCCCCAATTCTTGTGCCCATGCAACCACACCATGAATGGCTGCGTACAAGTGGTTCAGGTGGACCAGCAGTCTACCCTGGCTTACCCAAATACTGCCTGCTGTCTGGAGATAGCATGAGGGCTGCACTGAGTACAGGCAGCTGAAGGAACTGGACATGGGGACATCTTTCCCTGACAGCATGACCTTAACATTGAGTAGTGATAGGAATGAGTGAATGGGAATTCAACTAAGTGAGGAGAATTTTGCTGTTTTCTCACATCCTCTGTAGCAGTAACAAGGAGGCAGTAATATTCAGGTATTGATCAGACCTATGAAATCCTGATTTTAATGGGCACTTGTGAGCACAAGTAAAAACAAATGAAAAGGGAAGGATTTAGAACAAATATTGGCTCAGGAACCTTTCTCTAACACATATACAATACATAAATCTGTCTAGTAAAGTGAATACCAAATAGATTAAAAGGCTTGTTCAATCCTGGTCTGGACAAAATACAGTAGACCACGGAAGCCACAGCCTTTCCTCTCTTCCTGACAAACAGTTTTCCCTGCTCACAGTGATTGATAATGCTGCTCCAAAGATAATTTTCCAACCTCACTGTTTTGATCGTGTTGCAGCTCTCTCTCTTTGCCTCATTTCTGCCTTGTCAAACATAAGCTAATAGGCTTCATTTCACAGCCCACTCTAGTCTCAGAGTCAGCACCAAGAGCTAAACTCCCCCCTAATCCATCTGTGTTGAATTTTTACATTTGTAAGCAGTGACATCTGTGTGACTCCTTGCACTGGGAAGAGTTTGCTGTAAACACCCACAAAGACAGCTGTTTTTCAGACCTATTCTTAAAACTCCTTTGCCCTTATGCTCAGGAAAGAAACCAGTAAGACTTCTGATGAGCTGAGACCTCTGCTCATCTGGGTGACCAACCCTGCCTCTGCTTGTACTCCCTCTGCTTGTCTCCTGCAGTCCTTCCTCTGTTCTTAGACTTGATGTCACAGTCTTGGCCATGGTGGCAGAACCAACTAAAGATGCTCCTGCTTCTTCCCAGACCTAAGTAGAAATGAGCTCAAGACTTGCCAAATGATTGTCTGTAGTAGCTTCCCAGGTGGTAGGTGCCTACAACTCCCTACAAGTCAGATTTCTTTCAGGTAGCCTTATTGACAGTTCTAAAAACATAAGAAGGTATTCCTTTAGGAATGCAATGGCATTTAAAGGTCCTTTTGAGACACTAATGTGGAAGCATTCCCCACTCAAAAGTGTTGAATGAAGAGCTTTAGAATGAACTGTAGAATTTTCCATTCATGCAACAACTTTCTTCACTCCTTTCCAAAAACGGCAACCTCCTTTTGTTTGGGAAAGGCTGAATAGACACACATCCCAAAAGAAAAAAAAAGTGAAAGAGGGAAAAGAAAAAAGGAAGGAAGAAGGAGAGAGAGAGGGAGAGAAGTAGAGAAAGAAAAAGAGAAATGTAGGTATCTTGCATATATCCGAACTACAGGATAGCATCTGGCTCATGTCTGTAACAGAGAGAATAAGGATCATATTCCCAGAGACACATAAATGTTACTTAGAAGACAGAAAGTATGATTCATTTTGCTGTCCTAAAAGGAAAGGTATCATTTGGCCTCCCTGCCAGCAAAGCAGACAAAATGTATTTCAGACATGTACATAGCAAAAGTTATCTCCTGTACTTTTATTTTGCTGCTGATGGCCAGAGTGTGAGTGGAGCTGGCTTCTTGAGCAGCCTGACAGGCTGGCTACAGCAGCAGGCTCCCAGAGCCGGCAAGCACAGCCAGATCAGCATCGCACACCAAGGACAAGAGTTGGACTGTTGTGCAGAGGAGGAATTGTGAGCATGTTTAACACTGTAATCTTAGTCCACCGACAATTGTCCTACTGCTGGGGAAGTCTGACACAGATACCCACCTCTGTGGGGGCATGTCTCCAAATTAAAAAGTGGCAAAGGATATCAAATGGAGCATAATGGAACAAGATGGGAATGGGAATCAGTGTAAAATATGAGGGCAATGCACATGCACTCATTTTAGCTTTTTCCTATTTAATACATAGAGCTGTAGCAGCTTTTAAAGGTATGTGTTTCGTTTCTGCATATGTGCACTTTTAAGTGCAGCGTATGCTCTTTATATGCATCCATGAGCAGTTAACTTTGAAAATTCGTGCATCCTTGTGTGTCTTGCATATTAAAAGTGTCTTAGAAATGAGCTAAGCTTTCCTGCTTCTAGTGTAACAAACTGAAGGCAATTATGAAGTGTTCTCCTTTATTGGCAAAATATTCCCTTAATGTCTTCCTTGAGGCTTTTGTTTTTCAGAGGGTTCTTTTTGCCACCTTCTGGAGTATCTGGAAGAGGTCAGCCCTGGAGCCAGATTCCAGCCTGGAGAGTAGTGCAAGCCTGTTCCAAGAAGGCTGTTCCTCTAGTCCTTAGAGAACTGTCCAGACTTTATGGATTTGTCTACATTCTTCTCTGCTGCAGCTAGGTGTGCAGTTAGGCATTTCTATCATGCTCTCTGGCACAGTACTACAGCACTTTTTCATTTTTTATATTTTGAAATCTATCCTGTTTCCCTGGTGCTGTTCCATTCCCAGTTGTTGGCATCCATGAGCACATTTGATAAAACCCAGGAGATATTTTCAGGGACACTTGGTTTTCTTCTCCGAACTGCACTCTTCCAATTCTAAAACCTTCTTTTTCCCTCCTGGCACTACAGTGCTTTTATAATACAGAAAGGAAAGAGTTATACAAAAGCATCTTTTTGTTCCAGCATTTTCTCTGCACTGCATGCTGTGGCCAGGCAGATCAGAAGCCCAACCCTTGAGTTTTTCCAGCAGAAGCAAGCTCCCAGATCACTCCAAACTGAAGTGAGAGGGACTGACCAGGAAGAAAAGCACCATTTCAATTGGAAATGAAATCCCTCAGTTAGTTTTCAGGGTTATTTTCTCAAGGAATTTTGGAGAAGATTGTCTTGTAGGCACAATAACTAGGAAATGAAATGGATCATCAAGAAAATTTGTTGGGCTTTTTTGTTTTTCCAGTGCCCATCAAGAAAATATTTCCCTTATAAATCAACTCACTTTGTCTTATTAAAAGTGATTTGATCATGTATGCCTAGGGCAATACACTTACGTGAAAGCTGATATTAGAAAGTGAGGGAAAAGAGAGAATTAAAAGCAAGATGAGGGAAGTAGATAGGATGCCAGCTGCTTATGTGGTGTGCCCGATGGAAGCCAATGGGTCTTTCAGTGTACATCTAAACTACTTTTATTGGATTTTAGAAAGAAATTCAACAAGTCACACTTTGTTTCGGAGGGGGTACATGCAGCGCACTGTCTCCATCATACCAGCAGAACTAACCACAATGAAAACTTAAGAGAAGGGGGTCTTACATTAATTCTGGATGAAACTATTTACCGTTTTCCCTCCTGAAAATAAAAGTGTGGTGCCCACAACTATATGTTTCTGTTGCACAGAAACACAACACAGCGAAGGTGACTCCTTTTTCTCTCCCACAGCTCTCCCACAACAGCCTGCCCTGCAGCTCCGCGGCCGTCACCTTGCTCTTCGGTCCATACAGAGCCGCGCTCGGGTATCTCTTCGCGTAAGCACATCCTGCGGAGAGCAATGCCAGGAATCAATAATGCCGTCTGGGAAAAGGCTTCGAATATAATACGACAAGAGGGTGCAAACCGCACCCGAGAGGCGGTTTCGGGGCTGGTCGCACATGGCCGCTTCGGCTCCCGGTGGGCAGCGACAGCCGAGGAGCCCCGGCCCCGGCCCCGCTGCCCTCCCGGGTTGCTCGGGTTGCGGCGAGCAGCGGGCGCCGGCTGGGGCGGCGGGTCCCGTCTGCTGCCCTGGGCTGCCCTCTGAAGGCTGAACTTAAATCCACAGCGCCGGGTGAAAAGCGCTCCTCTGGCTCCCGAGAGAATTATCTGGAGGGGACTCTGGAGTTTTGCCTCTGGGGAACGCTGGGAAAGCAAAGCAGACAGCCGCGCTGCGAAAGTTGTCAAGAAAGAAAATAATGAAAAAAATAGGGGGCTGTATGTGGGGTAGCTTTAACAAAACCCTTGTAACACTGAAGACTACTGAACTATTGAAACAAGCTATTGTTTGTCTGGCATATACTTTTTAAAAAATGATTGTAGGAATTGGGAAAACAGGGAGTACTTTAAAGCAAGTGTTGGCACCAACAGTATCAAGCTGTGCCACTCTGTTTACTTGCTTGAGACTAAGAACAAGTTGTCACTTTATAAAAAATGTATGACATGTAGTGCCCTAACACTATCCTTAAGTATAACTGCATTGCAGAGACCCATGAAGAGTCCACCCTACAGCAGATACAGGCCTCTTTGTCCCTATCTATCTGAACACATCTATAGTAAGATTTTGTATAGACTAATTCTGTTTACTCATTCTGCTCATTCATATTTTTCTTCATTCACGTTTCCCCTTATTCACATTTATAAAAATAAAGCGCTTCAGCAACAGACAGTTTGCCCATCGTGCGGAAAGAAAACAAAAGCACGTGTGTTTCAGTAGGTATCACACAGATTTATCCCCAGCCCACATTGCTGGCTAGCTATTCTACACTATTAGAAATGTGATTGAAACCATTAGCTCAATTTTAATGAGCTCCATGTGTCATTTGAATTTTTTTCCCTTGAAAAAACTGTCTATCATATAATTCTCCACACACATAATTGAGATAAATCCCAATATGGGCCATTTCTCAACTGTTTGGTTTAAAAGAATTCCTTTTTAAAAGACGTTTGTGAAAAATAAACACAATAACATATACATGATTGGTTCTGCTTATTGCTTCCGCTAGGCATTAGGAAACGTGTGTGCATGTGTGTTCATTTATACCATGATGCTCACAGCTACAGTGAATTATGGTATGTTACAGCTATGAATGTTCTCTGAACCAAAATGCTTTCTCAGCCTGATTTCCTAAGGAAATTAATCTTATACCAACATGAGATACTCCAGTAACTTCTGAACCCTTTGGCCTATTTCAGTTAAATTTGACAAAGATGGTAGAAATCTCAAAGATAGCAAAGGTCCCACTGGCATGGGAAAACAGATGGCAGGCTAAAAGAAAATCCCATTAATGCCCACACCCTGGGTATGCTGCAGCGTGACCGTGCTCCTTATTAGACTGCAGAGAATCCAAGAGGGAGCCTTAACCCTTGGTTGGGGACCCAGCCCTATAGGAAAACCTGACTTGAGTTTTGTGAACTACCTGCTTTTGTTTAAAAATAATCACCTTCTTCACCAACGTGCTCTGTAGCAAAGTAATTTTTTCCTCCATTAGTTTATCTGCCAAAACAAGATTTCTACAGTTCACTTGTACGTCTTTCACGCAGTACGTAGGATAAAACTAGTGCTTCTGTTTCTTCACTGTGAAGGTGAAACTGAGGCACAGAGAGGTCACTGAAGCTTCTAGTGGTTGACATAGGAACTGGACCACAAACCAGCAATGTCTCTGTTATGCCTTATACAAGGATTTAGGCATAAATGTTGTTTTCTGAACCTGATGGGGAAAAAAAAAAAACCCAAAAAGAAAAACTTTAGAAAAGCCTCAAAGGTTTCTAGCTTGCAAAAACCTCCTATTAGCATTTGCTCATGTGGTTGTCATTTTACTTCATCTGCAGTCCTGATAAATCCTATTAGCAATTCACACTACACAAAACCAAGCTGTTTGCAATAGATTTTATCTCTACTTTCAGATGAAGGTTCTAGCTACTCACAGGCCTATACTACTGGTGAGCTAAATCCACTTGTTTTCACCCTACAAAACACCAACAGAGATGGGCAAGAGCCTATGATGGTCTCTGGGGCTGACAGGTCCTTCCCTACCTGGATCCCCAGACAGGAGGGACTTGTTCAGAGGAACAATATTACAGCTGTTTTGTAGGAAACACGAAATAGAATCCTGCATGTTCTCTGCCCATGGTTATTTTGTGCACCAGCATGGGGTACTAACAGTCCTGGCCCCGAAAGTTTGTCATAAATAGCAGAATTTAACTCAGTTACACGGCATGCAGTCTGTATCACAACATGAAGCTTAGTGGAAGTTAAAGGCAAGACTTTTCCATGGAGTATGGATTTTAATCTGAATGCTAAATGCTGCAAGCTTGAACATGTCCTAGTTTTCAGTAGGATATTCTTTTTCCCATCCTCTATTACAGAGAAGAATAACTATTTGCGAAAGGAAACTATCTAGAGATAGCAGAGTCTTTACTAACAGCAGAATGGGGAGAAATGCCTCTAATTCTCCGTGTCCTACAAGTATTATCTTAACCATGTGAGAAGAAAGACAAGTTCAGTTGCATATACAGCTTCTGCCTTAGTTAAGGTACATCATTTAGAAAGCATCACTTTCTGACTAAAACCATACACTTGTCAGCTGAGCATCTTAAATTAAAAGACGTGAAGAAATATATAACCAGCACTGTTATAATTCAGTATTTAACCTATTTTTGTAATTACTAGGGCTTGAATTACAGTAACTCCAATTGAGATGGGGCCCAGATGCCAGGCATTATACAAACACCTAATAAGAAACTGCGGCTGCTCTGAGTCACTTACATCCTGATCCTGCAAATGTTTAAGAATGTGTTTAACTTTACTACTGTCAGTATTAATGGAGCTGCTCAGAGAACTAAAGGTAAAGAGATGAGATCAACGAGAGCCAGAGATTTTGAGACTGAAGTGTTTAGGTGTCTAATTCCCACTGGTCTCAAGATGTTAATTCGATCTGGCCTTATATGACTTACTGACATTTACACAGCAAATCTTAAACAGACCCAGGGCAAGTGCACATATACACATCATTTGCCTTCCATAGTGGTGTAAGACTGTTTCCAAAATGCTCTTCATGAATGCCTCCTCATTGACTTACATGGGCACTTGAAATGTCCAAACTATCTTAATATTTGGGCACTGTATTTTCAGCTTCTCAGTTCATGGTCCAGTAACACACTTAATACCATTTGTTCAGCCCTGTGTGCCCTGAGACCTGTCTATTACCCAGAGGAAATACCTTGGTAGCACTGAGGCAGTAGGCAAGGGAGAGGCTCTCTCTTGCTATTGCCACTGCCCATACCTTAAAGAGCAGCATTTTAAAGATCACCGTGGTTTAAGAGATTGAAGAGGTTTCTTTCTCTTCTCCTCTTCCCATTCCCATCTCCCTTCTGGTGAGGCTGCTGACTGAAATCCCCCTTCCCTCCCCTGTTTGCTCCCTTCCTTCTCTCACTTTTTTAAAAATACAGTTTTCTTTTAAGTCCTCTACAGTTACAGTGTTTCGGCCATCAAAGTCCCCTCCCAGCCATTTTCATTTACCTTGTGACTCTGACCCTTTGTAAGGCTGAGGATTTTCAGAGTAAACCGATCCCCGAGATCCCCAAGGATGTTATTCTCATTTATTCACTCAGCCCTTTGAATGGAGCAGCCTGGGGTTGGCAGCGGTTCAGCAGCCTTGCATTCAGAGAGCACACAATCCTTTTGCTTTCAGAGGCCTTTCAAAATAAGGCCCAAGGTTTGCTGAGGAGCTTGAAGGGCTGTCAGTCATGCAGCAACTTACGCTTCACTCCTGGCCACCACTGAAAAATGATGAGCAGAGGAGGAGTAAGAGTAAGGAGAAGGCAGTAGCTGCAAAGGACAATCTGTCAGGATCATGTCTTCTTCACCAGTGTGCCATGCACTGGGGATGCCCATGGCCATCACCAGCAAGCCCCTCTCAACCTGGCAAGGACCCTGAGTCCCAGGATGGGGAGAAGAGCATGTCCCCTGTGGGAACAGCTGTGCAATGGACACCTCCTTTCTTCAGGTGGGTGGTGGGCTGAAGTGAGCACCTCTAGTGCCATCTGTGTGTCCACCGGCAGTCATTACCTCTGACAGCTGGCCCTCCTTTGAAGAAGGGAAAAGGCCCCTCCTTTGAATTTTCATTGCAAACTGTTTGGTAACGGTCCCCTGGGACTGATAAGACAGAGACACGTCTGTGAGTGTCCCAGAGGGAGGGAAGGCTGTAGGAAAAGGCTCATGGTTATGTACCACGGTACCTGCCAAATGGTGTGTCACAAAAGGCTAAAATTACCAGCCGGTCAATTATCTGATTAAAGAGAGCCTTTCATTTGAGATTAAAAAAAAAAAAAAAAAAAAAAAAAAACAAAGAAGAAAAAAGGAAAGAAAAAGAAAATCCTGGCTGAAAGCAATACCTCTACTAGGTTACCAAACTTAACTAGACATTGCGTTCTTTGCTTTTTACTTTTGGCAGTGATGAACAGCAAAGTTAAAAAAAAATAATCAAAACCTGTGGGAAGAATAAACACTTTGCATTAATCAAACATTTTTCTACATTTCTTTCCTCTAACATTACATGATCTCATTTATCTTCTTTTCCACAAAAAGTTCCTGTTTTTTTTTAAGAGAAAGAATGACCGTCCATTTTACGTACTTCCATTTTTGTTCAAGTGATTAAATAAGGAACCTTCTCCAGGAAAGCTATTCAGGTTTCATTAGTTTACAGTTGCCTTGGAATCCCTTTGAATTACAGTGAGCATAAATTATTATTCTGTCAGCTAACATCAGAAATACCTCTTTAAAGCTCCTGGACTCAACAACGGCTACTAAGGTTTGGGAATAAATGTACGATGTGCCGGGGCTTCACCAGCTGGTTAATGACCTGCTGCAGTAGTTATAGGGCCCAAGACGAAGCTGAGGAAGATTAACTAATCTGGCCAGTCACTAGTGTGCTGGCTCTGAACGCCGAGCAACATGGAGTGCGTGATTGTAAACTTTATTATCTGACCTCTGCTGAACAAGGAGCAGGGGTTTTGAGGGGGGGGGTTAATGTTTTATTAATAACATTTCCAGTGTTTATCCTTTCCTGTTTGAGTAACTGAAAAGGTAATTTCCAAACACAGGAGTCAGCAAAGCTGTGTTTCTTTCACAAATGGCCGTGATCTCTACACACAAGTCAAACAAACACGGTGCAATCTGCGAATTATTTCTGCTTTACAACAGGAAACACTGGGTTCAAACATAGATCTTGTTCTTCATTCATGTCCATTCACATGGTTCATCCTTCAATTGCTAATTACAAAGTTACAGATTAAATCCTCCACAGAGTTATACCTCTCCAAGCCACTAGCTCCAAAACCCCTCAAAGTTCAATAAAATCTGAAACTTTTCTGGTCTCACCCATCCCTGTTGCATTTGATTTCCTATCCAGGCAATGTGAAAGAGTAGCAGGAAGGGAGAGTGTTCATACAAGACTGGCATAACTAAGAAAAAAAAGATATGTTATTGTAGTTACAGTGCAGCTAAAATGAACTCTCTTTTAACACATCTTAAATCCTTTCACTTTTACGCAACTGTTTACCCTGTTACCCAACCAAGGACATATAGACAGTATCTTTTAAGTATGAAATATTTTTATAATGAAACACTCGTCTTCTGGATTTCTTCATATTCAGGGAAAAAGTATGTCTGATGTCAAAACATATTTTTCTAGTAGGTTTCTGCTTGGACAGAGGAAAAGAATTGGCAGAAAATATATTACCTTTTTGGTGTTTTTCAAATTGCTACAAAGCAGTTCATCCAGACTGGATGATATCAGGAAATCCCATCTCCTGTGTCTCTCATGGTACTGACCAGTACCAGCTTGGGTGGGCATCTGTGGGCTGGCCCACCTAATGGAGAAATTTCCTCCAGTTCCTGGAGTTTGACTGCACAGATGAAACTTCAGAGCATTTATAAACCTTCCATAGCTCTTTCATTGAGATTTTCTATTTTAACTTGATGTTCCCATTAACTCCAGAAATCTCATTTCTTTCTTTTCTCCTTTTTTTTTTTTTAAATCCTTCTAAATTATCTTATGTTAGAGAATTTCACAATCTCATGAAATATTAAAGTAACTAAATTCATGGTGGAGTGCCTCTAAATCATGTTCAGTGGCCTCCTCATGATGGAAGCATGAGTCTCAAATTTTAAACTCTTTGCTGACTGCACTGCTACTGGCAGACACATGCTCTGCCCTTCGTTCATAGGGCCTAATGTCATCTTGAAGTTCTCTGCAGCCCAATTGAATTTACAATGGCTTATACAAGCTGCAAGGAATACACTCACCAGCACGTATGTCATGGCCAATAGATGTACTTCTTTCTTGGCATATGGAGGACCTGGATTCAAATCCAATCTCCAGAAGCAAAGATCCCATTTGCCTTCATCATGATGTTCTCTTGTGAAAGGGTTGCCCACCTTCTGTATCTCCATTCTTTCTGTCAGAAAGGAGGTGTTTTGGTGTTAACTGCACGAAGGTTACTCTCCATACAAACTGAGTGGAGAAATGCACTTAGTTCCTAGGTGCCCCTGCTGGACATTTCCTGCTTGTTAGCTTAAGTGGTTTTCCACTCCAAATGCAGATCTTGGTGAAGTTTATTCTTTACTACTTAATTCTGCCTCAAAGTGGACTTTGTTAGATTGGATGTTGCCAAGGTGCTTGAATGCTGCTGTAAAGGACAACAAGAGGAACTTCCCAGAATACTGTCATGCAGTTGGTTAAGTCTGAAAATAATTCTGCTACTAGCAGCAGTGTAATATTGCTAGCAAAAAAAACCTTGAGGAATTGCAGGATTTTTTTTTCTTATCCCACCCAAGATGAGTATTATATTTGGAGTCAGACATGACTCCAAACAGTGAGGGTCAGAAGTGCTCATATGGTTGCAACTAATGCATCTTATCTCTTCTAACCTGGAAAAGGGTGGACTGCACAGCTTGCTCTATGTTAAGAAATGACTGCCAGAGAGATGCTGTTCCATATCAGTTTGCCTTAAAGCATAAGGCTGTCTTGCTAGTGCATAGAAAAAAACATGCTTTTCAAGTCCCTACAGCAGAGTTTGGGAGGGATCACCCTGTTGTGCAATGAGAAATTGAGTTGCAGGAGTTTATGATCTTGGGCATTTAAGAGGAAGGACAACAGGTGTCTGCATAGCGGAGAAAAAGAACAAAGGAAGGAGAATGTGAGAGGTGGGGGCCACACTGGGGGAGGTGAAACGTAGTTCTCTGCTGCTGCTCCTGCTGCTGCTGCCGTTGCTGCTGAGAAAACAAAAGAAACTCTAGGGGAGTGGGAAAGAGTGTGCGAGCCCTTGGAAGTGGAACCAGAGTGAATTCAGGCAGTGAAGGGAGCTGCATGGAATGGAAATGGGGAGCAGGAGTTGGGAGTTACATAGTCTGAGAGTCAGAGATGTGCTATGGGCAGGGAACAGCTCTAGGTTAGATGAAAAGAAAGTGGGGGATTCAAGCAGGGCAATGAACAGCACCAGCACATCCTTCCCCTTCCCACCCCTCAGACATGTAGCTGGAGAGAGGCAGGGTAATGGCACTTCATGACTCAGAAAGAGTCACATGTTTATTGGTTTGGTTTTAGTGGAAAATGGGGCTGAGACAGTAAAAGGACACTCTGCCTTTCCCCATCATGCCTACATTAAGCCTTGCTCCTCCTCTGCTTCATCTTAATTTTTTTTCCTAGTCTGGCCTTTTAAAAACTACTCACCAAGCCTGTCTGAAGCTGAACTGGCTGTAGGGAACTGAGACAGCCAGCCATAGAGATGTTATAAAATCCCCTCAGTGCCAATTTTTTAATGCTAATGAGACTTGTGTATGCTCATAATAGATATATTGCTACAAGGGAGGCCTTCATGCAGCCAGAATCAGTCCTCATGGCTCCGCTGAGATGTAATCTACCAGTAAAAGCACTGCTTGAACAAACGTTTTTATTGTAGAGCAGGTTCCACCCCCCCTACCCGAGGTCCCATAGAGCAGTCCAAAAAGCAGCACTTTCCATCCAGACAGCCATGGGCAGACTTGGAAAATCATCAACTACTTGGCAGTACTTTGAATTATTGTTTTCTAAAACAAAACCTGGCCTCGCTTCTGATGCAATACAGCTGAAGCGTGACATGCAGCATCCCTAGACGAGTTGCCGTGCCGGACTGATGTGTGTTGCAGCATGTTCGGCCACCTCCTGGTGTGGCACAATGTGTGCCAACAGCGAATGGTGTGAGGCACAGAATTGGGGTCTTGCAGCAGGGCAGAGATGCAGGGTAGTGCTGCAGGTCATTTCACAGCCCCACGAGGTCTCTTGGTTCCGTCAGCTATGACAAGACCATCAAAACATCATAAGATAAGAGGGAAAGTGGCGGTGGCACTGAGTTGTGGACATCCCATCCCTCTCATGGCTGCACAGGTGAACAAAGAGTTTGTTCTGGCCCAAAATGACTCCCCAGGAGCTTTGATTTATTAATGGAAATTACTTTGTTTTCCCACTGGTAGTCCATCCCATTCCCCATTACATCTTAGAACTGTGAGTTAGCAGCATAAGCAAAACTGAAGCTCACTGAGAAGAAAAAAAATGGCCTGGGAGAGGCCAGCCAGCTTATAAGACTTAAATAGTCTTAGGTACAGGAGTATATTGTAAATTTTTCAAAGACCCTATGAAAAACACAAAGGCTTTATTAAAAGCTGGTTCCTTATAGCAAAAGATACTATCAAACAACACAAATCATCAGGTTATTTCTTTTAATGACTTCCTGACTTCCTGAGGTGAGCAGAGGTAGTAAGTCCGTATCAGAGATGAACATATGACCTAGAGATGGAC
Source organism: Actenoides lindsayi (assembly GCA_025331215.1). Taxonomy (NCBI): domain Eukaryota; kingdom Metazoa; phylum Chordata; class Aves; order Coraciiformes; family Alcedinidae; genus Actenoides; species Actenoides lindsayi. The sequence continues at coordinate 33,422 of WTSP01000329.1, read as the reverse complement.
ATCTTCTCTGGAGATGGATCCATGCTCACAAACTGTGCCGTAGGATGTGGGCCTCTTTCTTGTGTCTCAGCTCTTCCTACAAACACTGAGGGTTTTGCAGTTTCAGTCCAAACACTTTTACGTTTCCTTGTAAATTTCTTGAGTTTAAGACGAAAAGGGGCCATTACATGGCTGCTTGACTTCTTGCCTAAAGAAGGCCTGAAAATTCTACTGCCTACATCTGACTTGCACCTGAGTATGACTATTATACATCTCCCAGAAAGAAATCCAGGCTTAATCTGAAGTTTGCAAGACAGCAGACTCTTCTTTCCCTTAGTAGCTTGTTTCAGTGGTCAATCTCCACCTGCCTCAAAAATCCCCTCCTGTTTCTTCATTGGATTCATTTGGCCACAGGCTCTCCCAATCAATATGCTCCAGAGCATCCCAAGATGTGTTCAGGTGGGCAGCAGGTGTTGCACAGCCAGCAAGGATCAGCCCTGTGCACCTGCAGGCAGCCAGTGCTGCTTGAAGGAACTGTTAGGGCACAGACAGAGGTGGTGCAGCATGGAAGTAATGAACTAACCTGTTCACCTCTCAGCTGTGCCCCTTTGCCATGACATTTGCCTGGAAAGCATAGGCCTTTCAAGGAGTATGGCTTGTAAAACCACTTGTAAGTTCATGTAGTGACTTAGCTCAGTGTAATGCACTGCGTTTTGTGTCATCTTACAAAAGAAATTTCTTAATGTCACTAGCTGCTTGTTCTGTACCCTGTGTGTGCTTAGATGGGTACAGACACACAGGCAGGACAAGATTTGTAAGTAGAAATATGTCTTTTCTTAGGCAAACTACTGGAATTGGAAATGGCTGACAAGCCCCTCTTTTGTCTGGAATAGAAGCAGCAAGCCTTAAAATTAAATAAAAGCTGAGAACAATTATCCTGGGTGCAGCAGGAGTTCAGAAGCTCTTATACATGTGGGAAGGGCACTTTTTCCTATGTGGGATTTTTTTAAGTAAGGGAAAAATATGGAGCAAAGTAGAATTATGTGACTATAGCTCTCCCCAGAAGCCCTGAAAAGCCAGAGACCAGGAAAGCCTCTACCTTTGGTGCAATCTTACAGCTGGCTGTGCAGCTGGGATTTGTCATAATGTCAAATGAAACTTAACCACACACCTTTCAAATTCATTCCAGGGAGATCCTCAGCTCTCAGTGGCATGGCCACATCCAAACAGGGTGGTTTGCAGGGGAAATAGCTGACAGGCTTCAATTAGGGCACAACACTGCAGAGCTGATATGCTATACTGCTACAGGCATCTATTGTGTAGCATACTAGCATAGGATTAGAATTAATATGTTTCTTCTCTATGTATTTCTTCGAGACAATCATGGCCAAAGCAGCGTGGATGACAGAGAACGGGAGGATTTGGGAGGGCTTGATAGGCAGAAGTAAGGCAGAAGGATCGTGGGAAAAGGCAGCACTGCTTTGAAAATCTTCCCCACAAAAGCCAATGCTACAAAATCATGTGCTTGCAAGGAGCTTAGCACATGCAAATGAGTCTACTCAACTCAGTTATTTTCAGTCATGAATATATTTAAGATTGGTGTCACAGTAACCACTATTGTAGTAAGGAGGTTGAACATTATGATCTGAGATATCTTATATATAGAATCATAGAATCATAGAATGGTAGAGGTTGGAAGGAACCTCTAGCGATCATCAAGTTCAGTCCCCGTGCCAGAGCAGGAACACCCAGGGCAGGTCACACAGGAACGGATCCAGGTGGGTCTCGAAAGTCTCTAGAGAAGGAGACTCCACAATCTCCCTGGGCAGGCTGTTCCAGTGCTCTGTCACTCTCACAGTTTATCCTCATGTTGAGGTGGAACTTCCTGTGTTTCACCTTGTTATCATTACCTCTCATCCTAACACAGGGCACAAATGAAAAGAGACTGGCCCCTTCTACTTGACACCCCCCCTTCATATATTTGTAAACATTCATAAGCTCTCCTCTCAGTCTTCTCTTTTCCAGGCTAAACAGCCCCAGGTCTCTCAGCCTTTCTTAATAAGAGAGATTTTCCAGTCCTTTCATCATCTTTGTAGCTCTCCGTTGTCTCCCTCCCTGTCCCTCTTGAACTGGGGAGACCAGAACTGAACACAATACTACAGATGTGGTCTCACTAGTGCAGAGTGGAGGGGGAGGAGAACCTCCCTCAACCTGCTGTCCACACTCTTCTTTATGCACCCCAGGATACCATTGTATCTTATGTAAAGCAACGTAAAATAAATACCTATAATCAAACATTCCCACCAAAACCATATAAACAGCACTTTTGTAGTCTTTATTCTGTAGAAAAAGTCAAAGGTAACTTAACATACTGATAAAAATAAGACACTATTAGCAGCTCTGCTTTCCTGATGAAATCAGAACTGAGAAGCTTTAATTCTGTGAGGTTTCTATTTGTTGAGGGGTTTGTTTATTTATTTACTTATGCATTTATTTTACTAATGTCCTTCAGCTGCCACAAGTCATGACATGCTTTGCAGAAATTCAAATGTAACTGAAGGCCCAGCCAAATTTCTGTCTGCTAGTCTCACTGTCAGTATGTCATGTTTCACTTAATTTTTATCTGATGCACTTAGTGGAACAGACAAAGGAAATCTCTAGAACAGAAGTTCTCTGCTGGGAAGTATCAAAATGCTGCTTTTTCAGAAGAGACTAACACAAACTGTAGATAAATGAAAGAGAAATAGTCATGTTAATTTATCCTAACAGAATCCAATGAATTTTCCTCCTAGGTGTTTTTTTTTCTTTTTTGTGTGCAGCAGACCAAGGATTTTTTTTACAGCAAAACTGGACTTCTAATATTATCTTAACCTGCTGCAACTAAAACTGCAGAGAGGGCTTATGATTCAAGGTAACTGTATTGCTGCAGCACAAAACACACCTGAAAATGGCAACTTATTCTATGGGAGGTGTTATCATACAGCAGAGACAAAGTAGCTTGACCAGCCATGAAAAAACCTGGGACAACAACAATAACAAGCATCTCCCTCCCCTGTATTTCTTCATTAACCCAGATCACAGAAATAATCTAATCTCCAGTACGGCTCCACAAAAGTTGAATTAGCAGACCAAGGTAAGACTGATCTTCTGATGTCTATCATAACTTCTGATGATAGTCTCCAAACGATAATCCTCAAACTTATCTTCACTGCCAGGTAAGCTGTGTGCAAACCTCCCACCTCATTGACATTATCTTCTGTATATTAATACTAGAAATAAGGCTGGACTCAAAAGCTGACCTATTTCCTCTTTCCTTGATTATAAGGGAAAATACTGTCTCAACATAGAAGCTGTTCCCTTGATTGAATCAAAGCCACTGAAGAACATTCGCTTCACAAGTTTGGATATAGATCAAGACTTCATGGCTCAGGCTCTTTCCCCCCAAAATGGGAGAGATGCACAAATCTCCCTTTTCTCTTATCCATTCCAGTAAAATACACTTCAACAGTCAAAAGTAAAGTTTTATAATTACACATTGATTAAAGCATTATAAATAAATCAGTGAATATCATCCACATTGCTTTAATTTACATGGGATCTGTGAATTCTCATAGCATTGGACAAATCCATTATTCTCCTGAAAAATAAGAATACAGTTCTATAATTCTTATTACTAAGGCTTTTTCCACCTTTCTACCTGAGAAGGTAGAATCGGTCCTCATGAAATTGTGTCCTTAAATGTTCCCTATTTTACACTTCAAAGATATGCAGTGATTCTTGTTAGGCCATTGCAGGGTAAAGCAGCCAAGATGCTGTTGTGCCTCAGCCCCTCTTGCCCCTGTGTCAGGAGGGTACCTTGAAATTACCAGGTGCTAGAGAGGAGCCATTCAATCCAGGCTCTACTTCACAGTGTGTTAATCCCTGATCAATGTTTAGCTTCTAAAGTCAGTAACAATAGCTGATTTCAACCATGACACTAAACCAGATGTGATTATGACTTGCTAAGAAGTACGATGTGCAAGGTTTTAGCACAGTGTTTTAAGGGGCTTTTAACAGAAGACAGGTGGAAGCCAGGATCATGCTATAAAGAACACAATAAATAAGTGAACCAATCTCAAGCAGGATGAGCGAAAGGAATGGCCTAGTCCCCTGCAAATAAACTTCTTAACAAAGAAGGCTGGATCACTCCTCTTTATGTAGAGGGAGAATGAAAGTGGATGATTTAGGCTGTTTCACCATTAATAATAGCAGCAGGAAAGAAGTGTCAAACTATTTCCAACTCCATAAGCTGCCTGAAAAATTGGACTGACTAAGGGGGATCATCACTGTCAAACAAAATCCCAGTCAGGTAGGGACAGAGTTGGCACTATCTCATCAAACATACACAAGCATACACACACATGCCTGCATGCTCCCCCTTCATCTCTCACAGGAAAAAAGACAGTCTCTCTGCTGGGGTCTGCTAAAGAGCAATGGGTTCTCAGGGCTGTCAGGAGCCTGAGGGAAGCCCAGGACTAACCTAATGCAGAAATTGCCAGGTTGTGGCAAGGTGTCTCTTCTGGCAAGCAGTAGCCAAAGTCCCTCTGACAAGTAGCATCCAGTGCTGAGAGTACCTGAGATGCAGGGCTTACCTCAAGCTCCTGTTATCATGTGTAACAGAGGTGATGTACTGATACAAGTTTCCAGATGAAGGGGCAGTGCATACAGTGGAATCAAAATCTGAATGAAGTAATCTCTTGGATCCATCATTCCTCCATGGTTACAAGTCAATACAAGGTAAGACAATACATGAAAATGAAGGTTTGACCCATGCGGTGTTAAGCCTCTTAGGGTGCTTTCAGTCTGGTCCCTCCTGCAGCTTCTAGGTACACTCTTGCTTTCCTCCTAAGCTGCCATGCTGGTCTTTATCCTTAAGGGGCTGCCAGACTCCATCTCAGAGCCAGGTTGAGCTCTATGGTGATGCACAGACTTCTAGCATAACTAAAACATTTTTACCATAACAAAAAAATTCATCATTTAGTTTGGAAAGAAAAATCCTTTGAAATAAAGTCTGTAACTTCTGCATTAAGCATGCAATACTGGTAATACAGTGGCACCTTAGATAACCAGCCAAAGGACTGGCAGAAAGCTGTGCTGCTTGGTAGAAGAGGGGTCCTGGTATTCAACAGAGCTGAGTGAATAACTGAATTTCTCTTTGTCTGAAGTCCTAAATAAAACACTGACAAAAGAGGAGGAGAGTGAGAAAACGCAATATTTCACTCCTAATGAAATTAAGTTTGGGGAAGTTCTTGCTAGACTGGAAAAAAAATATATTTCCATTCCAGTTTAGGTCTTTTGAACAGAAACAAGGCAACTGAAATAAAAGACAACATTTTGGCACCATGCATAAGCATGCTTAATAGCACAGAGATGAAGGTAGCAGCTTCCAAAACAAGAGCGTATTAGGAAAATTTATAGGTGAGGTTGGAAGCTCTCAGAAATAGGCTCCCAAGGGAACAAGATGGGAACCTTTGTCTCTAGGGCACTCACTGTGAACATCTCAGGCTCAATCCCTGCCCTTCACTAGGGGAGAAGGAACCAGCATTTCCCACTCTATCTCCCTGAGTACATAGGCACAGGGTGGTGGAACTCTTCATAGCTAAGGGAAACTGCCCTAAAAACCACCACCTCTCCAAGTATTGGTACCACGAAGTTGGATATCAAAAGACTTCTTTGAATAAAACTATTTAGCAAACTCAGGTTAATGGCAACAGAGTGACTGAAACACCTGTTTCTGGTAAACAGTTTATTGCTAACAAACTGTCTGAGAGTCTTAACGGAGCCCACCCAAGACAGCAGCAGCTCCAAAGTGAGATATCTCTTCAGGATGTCCTGCTCCTTTGATTTCCTCAGAGCACTTCTGAAACAGTTCACTTCTACAGAATGGCTGACCAACAAGTACAAACATATTTATCTGAGGTGTATTTCTTACACATCTGTTACAAGTGGTATTAACTCCAGTGTGCTTAGCATGCCCCAGATGGCCCAAGGAATTGTTTTTGGAGGCATCTGCTGAGGCACGCACAGTGCAACTCACCTCTCAGTAGGTTGTGCTCTACTCCATGCTTTATCTAACCAGCCCACACCATGCCATGCTCTCCAGGCTCCTCTCCTCCAGTCTCCTCTGGTCCTCTCATAGTGTTAATGTTAACAATTTAAAAATCCAGTATCAAACAGAACATTTTATTTTGGTGGTTTCTTTCCAGGCATCGTGAGTGTATAAATAACAACTAAAAGGTGATACAGTAGTAAAGATACTTAAATTTGTCATTTGATTTGGTCTCACTGGGTGAGTTATTAAGATTAGGAGCCAGTAGGACTGTTGCTTTTGCTGTGTATGGATCAGTCAACGAGGCAGTAAATATAGACAAATAGCTCATTTTATGCTAGCAGCAAATTAAACAGTGGCTCCATTTTGATTATAAGGATGTAAAAAATCTTTAGTATGGCACATTTGATTTGTAAATGCAGTAAATGAAAATTGAAGTAAGCTCAATATTAAAATTAAGCAAGTTGTTTTATTTGGATAGGAGTTAAATTCAATGTGGAAAAGCTCCCCATAATATAAGAAATATAAAAGAAGTTTTATATAGCAACATAACTTTTATATGTACGCATACCCACAAGAACACATGAAGACATATGTGTGTATATATGTATGTGACAGCAGAAGTATGTAGAAATGGAGAAAACATTGAATTCTTATTGAACGTTAACAAATGCAATTTAGTACAAATATAATTGCATTCATACTGGACAGCTTCAGACACAAAAATGACTCTAACATGGATCCCTGCTCTTGCCAATTAAAATGGGAAATCTTCTTTTGAACAGTATCCATTTACATCCTGAGTTGCTAAGCTACAGAACAGAGGGGCACTGTTATGCACTTGTTTCCAGAGGCCACATCTCTGCATTCAACAACATCAGCACATATTGGTGTAGTTGTTGCTTTTGAGTCAAGTCTTTCACTGATGCCCTTGAAATTCTGGCCTAGCAGAGGGATTTTTGAAGAAAGAGAAGGGAAGGGAAGGTTTGGGAAAGGAAGTTTTGGGAAGGGAAGTTTTGGGAAAGGAAGTTTTGGGAAGGGAAGTTTAGGGAAGGGAAGTTTAGGGAAGTTTAGGGAAGTTTAGGGAAGTTTAGGGAAGGGAAGGGAAGGGAAGGGAAGGGAAGGGAAGGGAAGGGAAGGGAAGGGAAGGGAAGGGAAGGGAAGG
>WTSP01000329.1:9581-26090 GCA_025331215.1 Actenoides lindsayi | reverse complement strand
AGAAAGAAAGAAAGAAAGAAAGAAAGAAAGAAAGAAAGAAAGAAAGAAAGAAAGAAAGAAAGAAAAGAAAGAAAGAGTTGGTTTTTCTTCCTACAAAGGCTGGCAAAGTATTCTGCCACATACCTATCACTCCTTTCATTTCCTCAGAGCACTTGTACAACAGTTCACTCTTACAGAATGGTTGTCCCAGTGGACTGCAACCCTCCTAATACCTCTTCTGAGGGGAACAGAAATGGCATCCAACCTATTATCATCTCTATTAGCCAGCGCCATTGGAGAAAACATGAGATACCCATGATTTTAACAGTAATGCATGGACATCCCTCAGCTACAGTCCTTACAGAATGGTTATGCAATCAACACCATAGCTTTTAGTAAGCGTATTTCAGAGCCATGGTAATCTATGGGGTTCTTCTAGGTTTCCCTACTGGATATATTTCTACATAGATGAGGATTTTGATCTTGCTCTAACACAGCAGCACCAGCTTAATCTAGAAATTGTAGCTGGTAGTGTGTGAGTCCACTTATTTTTGCTGCTTGCAGAAAGACATCCATATAACTTATATGCCAGCTCAGAGAGAGACAAAGTCAGCTTGGCCCTCTACAATACAATAATAGATGGTGTGTACCAGAGTCGTGGTCCCTGGGTACCATGTAACAGAGCTGCTTGAACTGTGGTCCATGCAGCACTGATGACCTGTAATGGTCATAGCACTGTGTCTGAAGGTGCTGCTTCAGCCTCTGTGTTTCCAGCTGCTAAGCAGCAGGAGAAATCTGATAAATATGTAGGAGATTTCTTTGTGCTACGTTTTCACTTACTTTACTTGCTATAGAAGCAGTAGGTGATGAAAAGGACAGGATGAAAAGTGATGTGTATAGCTGTGAAAGAGAGAGAAAAATACAGCTGGGCATCTCTAATGAGGTGCAGTCCAGTTTATAAAAAAAAGTAAAAAATGGTTGGGCTGAGCGCCCTAGTGCAGCACAAGCGCAGATTCTTTGCAAACAGGAACTAATTGCTAAAAGCTCTCCAGAGGATTTTTTTTTCATTCCTTTCAGTTAGCATTGGCAAAGAGCTAGAAATTTCATCAAGAGGAATGATCTCTTATAAGTCCTTCTTTCTTAAATCTTTTTTTCCCTCTTTATTGATGTGAGGATTGGCACCAATTTAAGCAACTTCTTTCATATCTGAACATGAATGTTCTTAAATTGGTTTAACAATTTAATCCATTTAGCTGAAGTCCAATCCAGTCAAATCCATTCAAGAATTGCATATAACAGACTCTCAGTGTTGTATTGAAACCACTGCTCTGTTAACAAGAAGAGTAACAACAGCAACTTCAGTCAACCAGCTCATGTTGCTCGTTCTTCTGTTAACCCACCCAGACACCGTCGGCTGACTCCTGAAAGACTTAGAGGGCCTTGTAAATTTGTTTCTAGTGAGAGAGAAATCAGTGCCTCTGAGGTTGACTGTGGCTCTACAGGTATGCTGTCTTTATGTATAGCTTCAGGAAAGTTGTTCAAAAAGAGGCAATCACATATGGCCTCTACAAAATCTCTGTAGTTTAGCATCTAATCTACTACAGCAATACCTTCATCCAAAAAAAAATCCTCCTTCAGAGCTGCCCTTAAATATTGTAGGTGGTGATCTGCCAGGGTTTGTTTTTTGTCCAAGGGATTTTTCAAGTAGTAGCAAAGATGAGTGTCAACCCAGTATTTTGCCACAGGCCAAACATTTGGTCCTGACTGAAGACAAGGATAGTAAGTCATCTGGGCCCTCCCGCAACATCACACAGTTGAGCACTGGAAGGGTTAATGGTTTTTCTATGCCTGTTTTATAAGGAAGCTAAGAGAATTGAATTTAAAGGTCTGCTAACATTTTGCCCAGTTGGCTAGTGGCACTCTGGAAGCTATGCTGGGTGCTGAGGCATTTGGGAAAGCCCCTTGTCACCAGCGTGGTGTGGGATCAGGATGGCTCATTGGCTCTTCTCATCTGCCCATTCCAGTCTGCAGCCTGCAAATTACAGGCTGCACTCTCACTGTAAAACACACACACTTCTGTCCCCCAAGTTCATTATGTTATTTTTATATTCATGAAAACATTAAAGTCAGGGTAAAAGGGACAAATAGTGCAGATTTGAAGATTTTCCAGCTAGACCAAAAAATGCTGCATGGCATGTGTGTTTAGCATTAGCAGGAAAATAAATGTGCTGTTTTCAAATTTTTGCTTCAGGGTCAGCCAACATCAGTCTACCATGTAACAGCTTTGAGGGGGGAAAAAAAGCTTCACTTAAGGATATATCTGCCAGAGTAAACAGTGCCTCAAACCAGGGAAATCTAAAGCACATGCCTTATTGTCAAGTTTGGTTTAACTTGTTCTACAAATCAAAACATCAGCTCAGTTTTTAAAACCTATTTTTAAGTCCTCTAGTGTTTTATCAAGGAGGTTAAAGACCTACATTAATGTTTCAGTCCCTGCATTTAAATCTTTTTTTTTTTTTTTTTTCCCCATGAATTAATGTCTTATTCCATTCTTACATGCAGCTCTTCCTACCTCTTCATCATGTCTCATAAATTAGAGGCTTGGACTCCCCATTTTAACTGTCCTGATATACCCTGCACTCTGTGGGCAGTCTTTATGTAGCCACAGGGGCTTCTTCTGAAATAGGTCAGTACTCCCTGTAGGATGAGAGTAACTGGTCCCCAATACATGTTGGATGCACACAAAATTTTGTTCTCCTCTGTGTGAGTAGGAGGAAGCTTGTGCTCAGAATTTTCTTCTCCTTAGGAAACAAAGCACATACCAAAAGAGAAATCTCCTGCACTTAGGATATGTGCAGACAACTCTTCTGATTAATGTGGGAGTTTTTGTATGCATATCTGAGGGAAGAATTTGGCTCTTTGCTGTTTAAATAAAACACTGAAGAGTATTTAAGGAGTGAAACCAAGCCTGGAATGTTTTGAAGACATTTCCAAGAATCTCGAAGAAAGGAAAAAGTCTTTGCCAAACATAGACAAACCTCATCAAATCCTATAGCTTCCTTTTAACCTTTATTGGTTTTGTTCCCCACAAACCAAGCCTCAGCAGGTAATTCTGCTTGCTTGACTGCAGCTGAAGTTCCATGATTATTTTATTCCAGAAGTCTGAACTGTGTTTAAAGGGGATGGGTGGGGTAGCCCCTTCACCCTTCTCTGTCTACCCAAAGCTACTTGGGCCCTTGCGGCTGCGTGTAATTTGTTTGGTTCTGCAGGGAGCTGGATCAGGGAAGTGATCCAGCTGAAAATCAGCTTTTCCTCACCCAGCCCTTCATTGTGCCTTGCTCCTCCAGCACTGCATGGCTGGATGAGCAGTAATGTGACCATAAGGAAAGGGTGGGGATATGTGACCAGATGAACAACAGAGAAGAGGAGCTGAGGTTTTTCATCACAACCCCCACCACCACCCAACATTGGCTGAAGTAAACATACAACTTTGCTCCAGATCTTAGAGTGGTGTGCTGGTAACAGTCTCACTCAGGAATTGTTCCAAGATGAGTGTTGATTAAACACTGCATGTCTTCATTGAGCATAAGGAAGACCCTTTTCTTTAAAAATACCTTAAAAAATAATTTGAAGTTTAAATATTCCATCTCCATTTCTCAAATGTCAGCAACAAACATGTCCATAAGAAAGGAAGATCCATTTCTCTGAGACTGTGTCCAGCATGTAAAACTGTTTCAATAAGTGGCATGTAACCATGCATAATGATGCATGATAAATGAGGGGAAAAATAAGTGGAAAGCTATTTCCTATTTATTGCTGCCTGTGTTGTTGCATCATCTATGTGCAACATCGAGTAGCTATCTATGGTGAAAGACTAGTTTGGTGACATTGGATAAAATTTTCTCATCTTTAGTGTTAGTTTTTGCATATGTTGATGGTATATGAGTAAAATGGGCATAGTTATTAGGGAGTCTACTTTCCTGTCACTGCAGCTTTTGGGGTCCTGATGGAGCATGAAGCAAGATTTGGGTGCTGCTGTAGTAATAATAATTAAGCTTTTTAGAATCTATGGATACCAAGTACTTACTAATAAAATGTGATCTAGATCAAGAATATTTGGAGATGTCCCATTTTATAAGGAAATGTATTAAAAATGAAGTTATCTCTCTAGAATATCCAAAACATTACTGAATCAACATATGATCAAAAGATAAAGTGGTGAAAGTGATGCTTAATGGCCAAATGTTCAAGTTCATTCAAATCTGTGAGCCATTACTTACTCCAGTAGGACTTGTTGAATGTGTCTACGGCTCACCAATATCAGTGTTTGTCAGATAGATCCCATATCTTTCAATAAAGCTGCAGTAGATGCAGTCATTCAGCTGTGGAGCTGGAGTGATATCAGAATTTGGCTTCAGCTGGTATGTTAGCAAGAGTTGTAACAGAAGTATTGACTGTAGCATGCAGTTGGATTCAATGAAGAGAGAAAATAAAGCACATATGATTACTGCCCAACGATATCCAGATTGCTCTGAGATGGGATGAAATTCAGCTTTTTAGAAGGATCATTGTTTGAAGTGTTTCTTCTCTCTTGGGCAGCAAGAACTGGTTCAGTTTCCAGGTATTCTTGTGAAAATTGTTTAAATGGCACTTGCCAAGGCCTCCCATGCAGAAACTCAGAAAGCTACGTAACTCTCTGGGAGTGCTCAGGAATGAGTAACACCTCACCAGTTAAGCACAGAGGTTTCACAGAAGGGAAAGAAGAAGCGGGGACACAAAAAATTAGCAGTTTGGAAGTGGTGAATGCTCAGCAGTAGTGGAGACCACCACCTCCTGGGCAGTTCTCAGCTCAGCACTCCCACTGATGGCTAGTACAGTCACTATCCCAGGCTTTTCCTGCCTTTGCTGCTGCACAGACCAAAGACAGTGTTGGGGGGCCATGGCTGGAGAAGGAAATCCTCCCCAGCTCCTTGGGGCAGCACTCGTCAGCCTGTGCCAAGGATGGTCTGTGTCCTGCCCAAATATCACTGAAGTGGCCCAGCTATCGCTCCCTTTTGCCACTGCTCAGCATTTGGGTATGTTTGGATACCCAGCCATGCTGACTCTCTGTCTCTGAGAGCTGCCCTGGTAGTGCTTTGGTTTCCTGCAGAGGAGTGGGTGACCCTCAGCACTCTCATAAGACCCTCACACCCCAAAATGGAGGTCATCCCTCGCTGGTTTCTTTTTCGCTTCTTTCTCCATTTCTCCTGTACCTTACAGTTTGGAGCTTGTACCTCAGTTCCAAAAGCTGCATCCTGCCTAGAGCCACCCTCCACCCCATGTATTGGTGACACAGATGGTAGACACAGGTGGTAATTTTGTCCCCTTATTTAGCAGCTGTACACAGAAAAATTACCTGTTGGTTGCCTGCACACAAATGGCTCCAGTCTACACATACAGTTTCTTTTATTTATTAAAGATATTGGTGGAGAGCTGCTTCCTCAGCAAGTCTCCATCTGTCTGGAGGCCGGGGCTGCTTGTACACCTGATGTTGACAGCAAGCACCTCAGTCTTTCAAGGTTTCAGGCCATGAGGACTGCAAAGAAGTAGAAACTACTTTCAGGGCAGGCTCAGTTGTGTCTGTCCAAGAACAACACAAATTAGGTGTGGATCAGTTCGATCACATGAATCCCTGTCGTGCTGTTGTCTTATGTATGCAGCTTATCCAAATCTCTTTGTTGATTGCAATCTTCTGTCGTGTTTCTGGAGGAGTCGATGGAGGACATGGACAACTGTCTTGCAGCAGTGCCCTGTGGAATGGGATAGCTGAGAAACCATCCCACTTGGATCACTGTGCAGAAAGCCTTTGTTGCCAAGAGTCAACATCTTTAGTTTTGCTTCAGGCTCAAATTTAGTATGCAGACGTTATGCTCAGAGGAAACCTTTTTACAGCAGCTGGCAATTTTAATTATAGAAAGAATATAAACCATAAATTTCTAATATTAGATACATTTCTTACAGTCCTTGTTACTGAAAATAATGTCTTAGGGCCATATCCAAGGCCCACTGAATCAGTGGAAAGCATCCCACTGACCTCATTGTGATTGGATCAGGGCCTTCGTTTCTTAAAATAAAATTTTACAAGGTGCAGGCTAATCCTATTCCACATATTTTTAGTAAAATGGCTGGACGGGTTTTTTTTTTCTTCCCATTAAGATCCATAAGAACCCAAGACACAGCCACAACAGCCTCTTGGCACCGAGTGTTTTATAAGGAATTTAAATATAAATGGGGGGGTGGGGAGGAGGATGGTGGTGAGACTGTTTTACACTGGGGATTCTACACATCTGGCTCAGAGCACAGGCCCCAGGAGCAGCAGCGAGGCCCTGTCGAAACCGGCAGCACTGCATTCACTCTGCAGTGCCCTGAGAACAAGGGGCAGTCAGCCTTTCCCCGGAAAGCAAGCAGCGAGCCAAGCACAAAGCTGCAAGCAGCGCCGGACGCTCCAGAGCACTTACCGAATTCCACCAATATTTCATCTATTTAATTTTACATATGTAACCAGGCTCTAGATGGCTGTAAGGAGCTAGTACTACCAAAACACTGTGTGACAAGCTGTGCCTGTGCTATGTCCAGCCACACCAAGCCCAGAAAACAGTAAAGCACTCCCAAGAAAGTCTGATTTTGTGATTTTCCAACCTATCTTCCAGCCCATGAAGTTTCAGATAAGCCTTAGATAAGTAAATAGGGGGGGGCAGGGTTATCCAAATGAAAATATTGACCTGCTCCCTTTATTCACCCCCCAGCTGCTGGTGCAAACTGAAGAGGAAATGTCTTGAAAGGAGCAGGGAGGTTAGAAACAAGCAGAGTTGCGTGCAAACAGAGGTTATGTCTCCTGCACCCAGAGGAAATCCCCATCTTCGGCACTGCAGGAGCAGCCAGGTCGGCAGTCAGAGACTCCCTGCACTAATATCTACAGCATGACAAAAGGTGTCATTTTTAGAAGATGTAAAAACTATAGGAAAAAAAGAGGAGAAAAAGCTGACAGCATGGAAAACAAAAAACAAAACAAAACAAAACAAAACAAAACAAAACAAAACAAAACAAAACAAAAAAAACACCAAAAAAAAACCCCCCCAAAACCCAAAACGAACAAACAAAAAAGCATGGAAATGTAAAAGTCTTGGTGACAGAAACAGAAAAGTAATGTTCCCAACACACCCGCTCTCTGGCAGTTATTGCCACAATATTTCTGGGGTTGCCTTTTGTTTTACCTCTATGAGCTGCTCCCGTGAATTTTAAGGACTGTGTTTCTAGCTGTGTGAAATGCTTGTACCACCCTCCTGACCAGCCTGGTGACCTCTCACATGCTAAAGTGGCATCAAATCTGTGGCACAAACGATACCACATCCCAAACCAGAACTGCCCCAATCAGTGCCATCTGCAGAAGGCTTAATACGACACATTCTAAAATTCATGTATTTCAATGGGATCTGGAAGTGGAGTTCAGCTAAAAAGCATGCTGCCTGGGTTGCAATTAAAGTGTTCTCACAGCCTGACACATTCAGAGTGTTTTAGCACATTGGCATGAAGACATGAATGCCACAGGTCAGATGAAAGAGAAGGGGCTAGAAAAACACCAAGAAGACAAATGAATCCATGACAGTACCATTCAATTTCACCATCAGGAATAATGTATTTATTTTATGCCTGAGCCAAGGTTTAAATTGCCAACAGCTTTGTCATCATACCCTTTCACCCCGGCTCACTTTTGCATACAGCATATCACAAGACACAACAATTCATTTTCTCCCGTCTCACTTCCTGTCAAATCCTCCTGCATGTTGCATAGGGATTTCTTGCCCCATAACTGCGGATTAAATAGCCAAATGATCCAACAGTGAAGCCTAATGCACACTTTGTTTGACAGTTCCAGCTTGCATTAGGCTGGTCTTGCGCCCACTCCCTTGGTACTCTGAACACATGTTCATATTTTAAGATTAATTTTAAGTTTAAAAAGTATTTTTCCCTAAGCTAAAGAAGAACTGAGCACATGGTTCTAAGCTGGAGACCACTTCAAAAAGTGGGCAATTCTACCCAGGTTGTCATCCAAGCATGGGATGCTCATGAGCTTTTTACTCTGCAATATCTGCAGGGTTGTCCAGGCCCAGCAGAGCAGAACAGAGGTGCAAAGAAACCACCATTGCAGTTTAGCGCCCTGGACACTCCTCAGCAGCACTGAAACAGCCTCTGGACCTCATCCAGAGATCTGCCTCTCCAAAGCAATTTAGGAAAGGATCCATAATATTTAGGAAAGAAACTTAGGCAAGGAGCAATGTAAG
Organism: Actenoides lindsayi; assembly: GCA_025331215.1. Lineage (NCBI taxonomy): Eukaryota > Metazoa > Chordata > Aves > Coraciiformes > Alcedinidae > Actenoides > Actenoides lindsayi. The sequence goes on along the minus strand of WTSP01000329.1, from coordinate 17,790 downwards.
GGATAGAAAAAATGTGCTTTAAAATAAGATACAGAAAGAACATATTTTATCATCACCAGAAAGAATGTTAAGGGTGACTCTTGTAAGATGTTGCCTAAGTATCTACATAAGGATTCCTGGGGTTGAAGAAAGAACAAGTTTTTAGAACACCTCATGTAATATTCTGAATATATGTATTGCCAAATTTTAGCCAGTTACCCCTCAAATTAATCCTGACTTTGTATAGATCAAATGTTACAATTTCCAAGCTTATTTGGGTGATCAGTTTGTACTGAACAACTTGGCCAACAAATTTAATCGGATTTATTCTTGGCACATATTCAAAGATTTATTCAATAGTCATGAATTTGTGTTTTCAGTAGAGTAATTGGTCGCGCAAGTTCCATAGTGTACCTGGAATAATTTCATTTAGTCAAACAACATATGTTGTTATGCAAAAGAAATGTCTGATACTCTGCTAAAACTGACCCTCAAAATAATTGTACAGCTACAACTTTCATTTACAGAAAAGTGCACAATAAGAAATTGAAGATGCTTGGAAACACAGCCACAGGCAAAGGTTTCTAGATGTCATTGAAATGTCTATAAATAAATTTTCTCACTACTTACCCTAGTGGTTCAGCAATCTAGACGGCGGGTAACATTTTATGTCCACGTAAACTATACCATTTCCATTAGCTTCACAGGGGATGTGACACTGAACCCAATGCTAAATTATGCATTTTTGTGTTCAGGATTTGCAGACAGGAGAACAGACAGCTATTTGTAATTGTACTCTAGTCATTTTTAACAACAACGTGCAGAAAAGTTCAGCCATCCATACTTATCAGCAAGAGGAAACGCCTCATAAACTCAAAATGCCACACTAAGGACTCTTTCAGTTTTACTTCTCTCTTTATTTCCTTAAAGAGCGCTTTGTTTCCACTGCTGTCTTGTTCCCATTCAACTCTGAGAAATACAACCTACTTGCTTTACCAGTCTGCCTACCCTGAGATATGCTTACAGCCAAATATTGCTTCCCCTTCACTTCTTAAAACAAACATCCTCTGGCTGCTCCCTCCCTCACTGCTCGGAAGACCCTACAGAAGCAGCTGGGATACTTTGCAGATATTTGACAGCCGGCACAGCAGCAGTTTAGTTTTTTTCAGAGGAGAAATTGCAGAAGGATGAAATGTGCTTGACATGGGGGCACCTGGAAAGATGGGGCACTCCACCAGGCCCAGGGGCCACCTAGGGAGCAAGGTCTTCTGAGGCTGGAGACCCAGGGCTCTCCTGAGCCCAGTACTGACTGGCCATGAGGGGAGCAGCAGGCAGCAGGGAAGGATGGTGCATCCCAGGGTGCTTTGATGCCACAGCCAGTAGCGGTTTCTGCTGGGAAGGGATGAGGTGGACAGGGCTGACAGCCACCAGGCTGTGGATAGGCATTCTGGGTCACCAGGGTTAGGCTCAGGACAAACTAATGACCTCCCTCCCTACCTTAAAAACAGCTTGTTGTTCTGCTGTTTACTTGTCATGACCACACATGCTTCTAGTTATGTAAAATAGGGACTTCACACTCTTTCATCTATCATGGTAAGCGAAAGTAGCAGCCAGTCCACTGCTCATATGCTCATCAAAACCATTCCCCCACATCAGCCTGTTTTTTGTAATTCTTGAGGTATTTCAGGTTTGCATGTAGCAATCGCCAACCATATTTGTCATACCAAGATGCCATTTTTCAGCCCAAGAGCTGAGTTGCTCATATGTGGCAATTTAATTATCAGCATTAGAAGTGCTTTAAAAAGTAAAGACTAAATATAGAAACTGTAAACATTAAACCAAACTCAAACTGTGGGTGACCTCTCCATTGAGAGGTGAGCAAACCCTGCCTATCATCCTAGTTATTCCAGGTGTAGCTCCTGAGCTACCTGGCTGCAGTGCCTAAAAGGGGGTGCATTCCTAGAAGCATGTTACACCCAAAGGCCAGTGTTTAGCCAAAATAGGCCTCCAAAACTTATAAAGGACATATTTTTCTGCAGAGGATGCTATTTCTGTTCTGTGATGTCTTAGAGCTAAAATAAGGACTTAATCCTATCTTCAACAACATCTACAAAATTGACTCTAAAGATACACAAGGGCCAAAGCTGCATGAGTACTGGAATTTAAAAAGCAATAGTACAGGTTTGATCATATGGTGCTTTTGGCACAGTCTTGAGCTCCTGAGAATCTGTTCTTGAGAATACTATCCAAAAACTTCTCTGTCTTAAAGTTAATGACTAAAATAAATCTTTCTATCAGTGTTGCAGAGAGAGTTGGATGGGGGGGTTCTCCTTGTCCAGGACACTTAAATCATTCCATTTGATTGCATCATTGATGTAAGTGTTAAGCTGTTATTTTCTAACTTGCCTCCAGGGTGTCCATAACTACCACTCCAGATGACAGGAGGGACAAGAACAAGAATGCTAACCACCTGACACTGTCGGAAACCCCCATACATATCACATCTCGCAGGGTACATACCACTTACCACTGTAAATACAACCATTACCCAGGGTTACACAGCTTTAGAGAAGTGACAATTATATGTGGTAGCTAGCAGTAAATGCTCCCTGGTAAATGATACCTGTTATATGTAAACCTGGGTGATAGATAGAGCATTTTTTCTTCCTTTCAAACTAAGCAGAAAGCTCTTTCCTTACTTAAATAGTTATTGAAACATTACTAATACGTGATGCTCTCTCTAATCTACCTTTAAAGAGAACAGAGTAACTAAAAAAGTTTTTCACAGACTAGCTGGTGCCTACCTCAAGGAAATTTTGCAGTGTATTTTCAAAAACCGTCCACATTGATGTTTATGAAATGCATACTCATAAAGAAAATTTAGTCACATGCATTCAGAATTTGCAGCAGCACTCAAATACCAGGCATTAATTTGCATCTGCAGTTCAACTAGATGTTCAAAAGGCAGAGTATATTTGGCAAATAAATAGCACCTCTTACAGTAAATTTGACTTTATTTGGAGATGGTGTCAGATAGGTTTATAAAATTGAACACCAGTTAATGCACTGAAATATTACATTCATATCCTACTCACTCAATTATATTCTTTAAGTACAGGTATGATGCTAAGGGTAATGAGACATATTTTTCTTGTTTTCCCATACAACACTGTCTGTATAGGAACAAGTTATTTGTTACTGGGCTGTTAAATGAAGGGGAAGATATTTATTTTATGTAGATTTCTCTGTCATTGATGGTGCTCCAAAAGAAAAGACATTTATGTTTACTAAAGCCTGGTCCAAAGTTAAGAATTTAATTGGGATTTGTTTTATAAGTTGAGAGGATAAGTTCTGCACACCACTGATTAGCAGACACAGTATTCACTTTGGCCTCTTTGCCGGTCCCCTGTGATATGAGGGAGCACTGTTCAGATTAACCACCAGCACACTATGTAGCTGCAGGAATGATCCCCAGATACATCTAACCCATAAGTCTTGAGCTTCCTTCCTGGGGTAATAGGTGCACAACCTGATACATATTACCTCGTCTGTAGGGACCCAACAGAGTGTTCACACACGACCTCCAAGGAACATTAGTACCAGCAGAATTCTATCCACAGAAACATTTATGCCAGTATAGCCTACAGTGGAGTCCTGTGTCCAGCCTTGGGCTCTTGAGTACAAGAAAGACACTGAAATACTGGAGTGAGGCCAGTGAAGATCCAGCAGGATGGTCAGGGTGGACCTCCTGGAGCGGGAGGACAGGCAGGGAGATTAGCTTATTCAGCCTGGAAATGGCCATGGGGAATTTACTGCTGGCTTCAGCTACCTAATGAGAGGGTGCAGAGGAGACAGAGTCTCAGAGATGTGCAGCATTTAAGGCAGGGCCCAAATATTACTTGTTATAATAAGAAAAAAATATGCTTAGCTATTAGGAAAATATTTTTATCATGAGGATGGTCAAACACTGAAACAGGGGCCCAGTGAAGGTATGGGATTTCTGATCCTGGAGATATCAGAACTTGACTGGACAAAGACCCGAGCAACATGATCTAAGTTGGCCCTGCTTTGAGCCAGGGGTCTGGACCGGGTGATCTCTGGAGGTCCCTTCCAACCTAAATTATTCAGTGATTCAATGAGAATGTGTCTAAGCTATACCAGCAGAGCTGTGCCTTCTCTATTAATTGTCAGCATTTTTAACTGTTACATGAGAGTTTGGAATTAACTGGATATATAATCGGCACAGGAAATTAGATTTTCTCCTTTAAATTAAACTGTCATGGTAGGAAGGAACGTAAGCAGGGACTGACAATGCTGTGCAGTATGTTGTATAAAATTAACTGCTTTTGTTGCTTTTTCATTTTTGGGTAGGACTTTACCTTCCCAAGTAGAAAAAAACAAAAAAAAAAAAATAAAATTTAAAAAAAAAGTATATTAAAGCAATATAAAATCAGACAGGTAAGTACTCCTTTTTTGTTTTCTTTTATGCCTTATAGCTCTGCTTTCTTCTATACATTATTTTGGTTTGTATCACATGGACCTAAGGACTGTTGACATTGCTTCTCAAGCAGCTTTATCTTCTCTTTGCCTTTTCCTTCAGTGCCCTGGTTCCTGGTCCTCCCTTTTCCACTCTTTTACAAATGTTAATAGATGCTTTCAGCTGTACCTGATCTACAGATAGCAGAAGAGCCAGAAGCTAATCTGACTTCCTTCATGTCCATGGAATTAAACTCATATTCTGTATGAGTAGCTGGAAATAATGTCAGACACTGTTTGAGACAAGATCACCAGTGCCTGTCCAAAACCAAAGCCACACTGTAGGAGAGGGCTGGGAATTGGACTCAAACTTGGTCTCAGACTTGGAATCAAATTGTGATTTGGGAACGGGGAGACTACTTTTTTGTAAAAGGTCTGTTAGAGAAAGGCAGAAAATAATTTGTAACAGCCAAATGTTCAGGATCCTGTGGAAATAGAGTCCTACAAACTCTTTGCAAGGAAAAATGTCTGGTGTCATTTATTTACCTTATACTCCTCAAAACAGGGTTTGTATGTATTCCTTGTTAATATGATGAATTGCTGCATCAGTTTCTTCTCCTAATGGAAATGGCCCGACAAGCCCGTGGGTGTTAGCTAAAACCCCACATCAGCATGGTGGCAGCACAAGTAACCAACACAGAAAGCATGTTTGACCTCTGAGAGAAACCTCTCCTGCAGCCAAAGATAAAAATAGCAAAACATCAGTGTTTAATACTTAGCAGGTATACATGAGGCAAATATGAACCTCGGTGTGATAAATCTATTCTGAGGGTCTTCCCTATATACTTTTAAACTGCATCATGTCTATGTCTCTCAGACAACTATGTTAAGCTGAATGCAAAACCAAAAGTGAATAAGCATACTCTGGGATTAAAAGTTTCATTTTTTTTACGAAGCCAATAAATACAGTATCGCGTTTAGACTCAAAGGTCATCCCTAATTTTTAAGATGTGGAAATCATTAAACAATAGAACTAAGATATGATAATTCACCTACAAGGAATGCTTTGGTTAACTCTGATATTACAGTGAAATCACTTATTAACAGCATGAGCTACCTACCTGACTGTAGTTCTAACTATGAAAAGGTCATTAATAATGCCTTGTTTAAAACCAGTTTCATGCAAGGTTCACCTGTATGTGATCTCACCAATGTGTATAGGCACATATAGAATAAATCTGTGCAGCTTCATTTTTGAAACTATTCAAGTGAAACTAAGATAAATTTTTCATTTCTTAAGAGACTCGCTCATTAAACTGAATCAATGAACTAATCTGAGATTTACTTTTAAAATCACAAAACAAATAATGCATACAAGAGAAAAGATTCTGAGCACTAAAAGGATATGATTTGTATATAAAGTGTTAGAAGGAAAAAATCAAATCAGCTTTCATTGCCAAAGACCTGTTATAATATGGTAGGGAAACAGTGCTAGAAGTTGGTCTCTACTTCTGTTAGATTAGGACAGTGAATTACCATGTGGCTTTTGAGGGGTGAAGAACAGAAAAATAAATCCAGTGCTGCAAAACGTGAAATCCTGAACATGGAGCTGTCGGTGAGAAAGGCCATCCTCATGTAACACATTCACTTTATATGGCATCTGTAAGTGTTACAATGGTAATACTGACCTAAAAAATGCAAAATACCAACACCAGTTTCAGGAAACAGCAGTGTTGGAGTGGTGTTTCTGACTCAGTCTTGTGATCCAAGGATTACATTGGTAAAGAGATTGGTAAGAAAGCTGTGGTGAAGGCACAAACTCATGGGTACAGGTCATTGCTTTGTAAGCAGTGTTGGACAGAGAACAAGAGTCTCCAACAAAACCAGATGCTTGTGAACCAGGTTCTTAGAAGGCACAAACAACAGTTTCTTCAGCCTCAACACCATACCCTAACTGAGTGCCACCAATGTCATCTTATACTTAGCATTACAATCACCACTGTCTTCAGAGGTGGCAGAGGATAATCTTGCCACTGTTTCTTTGACATTTACAGCATGTTCTCCAGCCTGCAGTTCAGCTGTTGTTCCTGTAAGTATCATATGCCAAAGACAAAAGCATACAAAAATAATCTGCATTTCTAGCAGATCCACAGAGGAAACTCTTCCATTAGCTATGCAAGTAGGTATTTTTGGTCATTTTGCTACAAATTCCTCCTCCTAAGAACTCAACAACAGATTATTTCTGGGTTTAAAGTGTTGAGATAGACGCACTTAAGACAATTCTCATTTGGTAGTATGCATAGAAATAAGAGTTTGTTTGTTTGTTTGTTTGTTTTTTAAGTGGGATTTCTACAGTTTTCTTTTAGAAAAAGTGAAGTTCATCAGAACTTAAAAAAAAAATCTTTGGTTATTGCAAAGCGGTGGGGCTAGTATGTGGTATGAAGCTATTGTTTCTCACCTGAGATGCTACAGTTAACATTTGCAGCCCCTAAGCTATTGCAATACAGATTAAACAGGTTAGCTGAAGCTGTCAGTGCCGGGCAGGATGATGAGAATATTTCCATTTCTTGGTATTGCAAGGGAGAAGAAGAGCTGTAGGAACTGTGGCACCTCAGCTAGACACAGGACATTCCTAAAATGCACTGTTGCATGGTGTTGAATGAGCAGGGCTTAAATGCAGAAAGCTTTCAAAAAGAACTCAAAGTGACAAATAAATCCAAAGCAAAATTTAATTTCCAGAATGGAAAATTCATCTTGGGAAAACTCAGTAAGCAAAAGATCCCTGCTTTTACAAAACTCACTCTGTGTGCATGTGTGCATGCATGCGTGCATGTGTGTGGTTCCTGTGGTTACAGTATAGCAGGCTATTGAATTATCAAACCAGTAATTTTGCCATTAGTTTTTCAATTTTATTCTTGCATGCATATTCTGTGGTCAAATCCATTAGTAACTTATAGTGATAAACACCTGGAGTCTATCAAAAACAAAGAAAGTCTTATTCTGTAGGTACAACCAGCCTGGAGAACATAACAAGCAGAGACTAACTGCATAATATAGAACTCAAACAGGAATATGTTTTTTATGATGTGCCAGCATAGGGGAGATCAAAGACTAAAGCCAAATAAATAGCAACTGGGTACCAGCAAAGGAAACATATTTAGACCTTAAAGTAATCAGAAACAAACCCAGTGTATGCCAACACCCTCTGAATTCAAAAGTAACATTTTCCTCCTTTTCATAAAAGCTTTGAGAGCTGGCAGATTTTGTTTTCTTTTTAAATCTACTGTTTTTATGACTGGAAGGGAATTTTCATTTCTCACAGACAATGGACCACGAAGAGAAAGAATCATCCCCTCACCCCATCATCTAGTTCTTTCTGGTGGTTTTAGGGAGTTACATTCCCTGCCTGTCCTCTGATTGAATTTTCCTTGGCTGCTTTGTGGAATTTGCCAGCTTACATTAACCATTTATTGAGCTTGACTCCTTATCTGGACCATCATCTGGCAAACTGCAACAATCTGTCTGGCACCTGGGGACTGGTAGAGCAAATTTTCCCAGGTGGTATAAGCAGACACTCAGAATTACATGCCAACACTATTTTGTGAGACAGTTTGATCAAACGAAAAAAGCCCAAATGACTAATGTTCAGTGTCATGTTTAGTACCTGCAATGTACTTACAAAACTAGCTTTAAATGACTACTAGTACTAAAAAACACTTTGCGGGGGGGGGGGGGGGGGGGGGGGAGGGGGGCA